>JABJVR010000013.1:2200278-2212123 GCA_025773905.1 Chitala chitala
CCCCCCCTCACTCAGACACTGTGGTCTCATTAAAGAATGTCTGTGTAGAGGACAGGACTTTAAAGAGATGAAAAGAACGGACCTAATTAACGCTAATTGAATTTAAGTGGATTCTGGCGTTTTGGAAGAGACGTGTCGCCTTTTTCGGGCGGACACCTCATGTCACAATAAACGCTTTGTTCCCTGACAGAGCTGTTGCTCAAAGCGGCAGAGGACTCAGGGGTCAGGAGCAGCAGTCCTGACGACAGGCCAGCGGCAAAACCGAAGGAGTCGCGAAAGAAGGTACTGAGAGGATGCTGCTGTGGACGAACGGAAGCAAAGTAACGACAGGGCTGCTCTTCCACTAACGACAGGGCTGCTCCTCCAGAAGAGATATTTACATGCCTAACCGCCTACGATGATATTAAAGGGTCGTTTTGTGATGGTTCATTGTGCAGTTTATCAGTTACAGGAAAAAAAAAAATCTAATAAGCTTCTTCTTAAAAAAATAATAGAATTCAAACCTGTGTAGCTCAGATGTAAAGGAGTGTTTCTTCACCGAATCAGAGTTTTGTCAATAATTTCAACTGTTGCTGCAGCAGAAGTAGCACATGCATCAGTTACTGCCATATGGTCATTTTGGGTAAGCTGTCATCGCCTCTGCTACGGTAAGACAGACACCAGCGTGAGCTGCAGCAGGGTGCGGGAGAGGAAAGGTTAGCGCTAATTTATTCCTGAAAAGAGGGAGCAATTGAAATCGTTCCAGGCCTCACCGGTGAGCGCATGTCACACATTTTTATTGAGGTTTATCGTCAGTGCTCCGAGAGGGGAGTAATTTTGTTTGAAGGCTAACATGCGTACTGGAGGGCAGAGAGTGGTAAATTAAAGGCAGAGATTGCCTGGGGCACACACCCAGCAGGCTGCTACTGTTCTGACTGTCTACACAAAGACCCTACAAAGAGACAAAATAGTCCTCTTTTGTATATGCTAATGGTGTATGGGGGAGGGGAGGGGTACTGTGTGTAATGTCCTCCCGTTGAATGTTCAGTAAGTTGCAGTCCATAAAGGAGGGCTGAAGGTGCCCGAGGGATTCAGCAAATTATAGGTTCCAGACCCACAGTGGGTGGGATTGTTGTACACTCTCTCTGTCTGAATGGTTTAACCCCACCTCAGTGGTTTTATTTGCTGGCTTTGATTGGTTAGATGTTTGCATTAACTGACAACATGGAAACGTTGCTTGCCATTGCTATTTTCAGGCCTCATTTGTCACATCATTAGCTTAAGGTGCTGTTGATCAGTCATGTTACTGGCCACAGTTATTGGTTTACTGCATACTGAAATCAACAACATTCTTGTGACTGATGAAATTTTAGGTTTTCCGACACATAAATGAAACGCATTACAAGATAAAGTGCAGTTTCTATACACAAGTATAAAAAATAAAAATAAAAAAAAAACTAATGTGCTGCTGTTTTGCCCAAGCTTTTCGTAGGTGTTGTGTGCTGAGGTGCCTGTCTAGACTGTCAATTTTAATGGTAAATTCTTCTGAGGTGTCCTGACTGTCTCCATATGAATGTGAACTTTCACAAGCTTTTAGTGCCTGCAGAATGCTTTCCTGTTCCAGTTTGTTGCAGGAATCTATGAATCAGCTGAATTCAAGACCGATATAATCGTAGAGCTGTCTGGAAACTTAAATTAGGGGTGGAATTTGATCTCAAAATAACAAAAGATTTGAGAAAGAAATTTTTTTAATTTGATATTAAAAACTGAAGAAAAAAAGCAGGACTCTGGACAAAAAAAAAAACTAAAAAAAAAAAATTCAACATATACATGAACTATAATATTCTGTTGAAACACACTTCTCACTGTGTTCTTGTTAACCTAAAGCAGCTTTTAAAGGTTTGAATGGCTGGTTACTTCCCAGAGTACAAGTCCATGGTGATACTGAAGTCCATGGATAAAAGAGTGTTTGAAACGTGTGCGTCGTCACTGCTGCCATTACTCTGCCTTCGCCTCCTCCTTCAGATCGGGCAGTTGGAGGAGAAGCTGTGCTCGCTCGAGCGTGAGATAATACGGCTGTGCGAGGCCAACCGGGAGCTGACGGAGGCCAACAACGCTCTGCGGAACTTGCTGGCCCGCCTGCGGAGCCAGAGCGCCACGCAGCTGGAGTCGGCCCAGGCCCGGGCCCTTGCCGAGCAGGGCCGCCTGGAGGCCCGTGTCCGGGAGCTGGAGCAGGAGCTGGGCACCTGCCGGAGACAGGAGGCTCAGATGCGGCGGGAGCACGGACGGGCACGGCAGCAGCTGTTGAGGCTGCGGCAGGAGCTGGGCGTTCTACACGCGGCGCAGACCCGAGGCATCCTGGTGGCCAGAGCAGCCTATAAGGTTAGGCAGAGGGCAGCCTGGCACCTCCACACCCGGTGCCCCCCGGCCCCCACAGAGAACCTCAGCAAGGACGGCTGGGAGGACGTGAGCGCAGACAGGTTACACTCCTCATTATTTTACAGGTCTCACCCGTCTCGGGGCATGGGGGTGACAGCACGCATATGCAAAGCATACGCAAATGGCAAATGGGCGATTGAATTTCATTCACTGTCTGTTTTGGTATTCAGAAGTGGGTGGTGGGGTGGGGGCAACTACTGTCAGATCCTTTGAAATACCCCGGGATGTCTTGCTTGGAGCTTATTGACTGAAATTTGCATGCAAAATTAGCCACCGCTGCATGATCTGTTGAACTGATGCCAAGGAAGCCGGCGTAAGACGAAGCCCAATTCTCTTCTAGTGATACCATTTTCATGCATTCATGAGGCTTGAAATTGACAGTTTGGCAGCTTGATTTAATTTAGGGGTCCTTTGCATATTCGCACCTGACAGCTGAGGATTCCCAAGCAGGCCCCATAAGTCAGTTTAGTTATCCTGTGACATGTCGGCCCAAGATGTGCAGCCTCTTCATCTCTCTCCACTTAATTTAGCTAGATAAATTTTGAATGACCCTTTTCGGCTCTGTACCAGATGTCTACAAGCCGTTTAACATCCTTTAAATTAAGAACCATCTACAGTAATTATTTCATCTATGTTTTATGCAGAGGCGCTGAACTAACGTTTATGGAATGCTAGTTAAAATGATTTGGTCTCTGATACTTTACCGTAGTGAGTTCATAAAATTTTTTCCCCAAACAGTCCATTTATGACAAAGTACACATTCGGTTTGCAGCAGTTCTGCCTTCTTTGTAGTAAAATGTTAAGCATGGTTAATTTTTAATCACATGGTAAATTGTGATGTTTTTTTCTGGGGATACATTGGGGCATCTACGATATGTTCTTTGACACAGAGAGAGCCAAGTTTGTAGAAACATCTGTAAAAGTGGGTGTATGGTGAATTCATCTTAGTATAAATAAATTAGATGTTCTGTATTTGTAAGAAGTTCTCAGACATCTTTTTGCTCGTTGTATGGCTTTAAATTCCCCTCTGCTCAGCCTTTTCTCTGAGATCACGAGCTAAAACTGACACACGTGTGTGTCAGATGGTGTCTCTTGGTAGAGTCCGCTTCCCGGTAGCCCCAGGTAGCATGTCGGGCCCACTGCAGCACCTAGGCCTTTCAACTACAAACCCCGAGTTAATAAACCTTCCACATGCACAGGCCTTAAATGTCAATGGTTAAACGTCACAATCAAAGGTCAGTGTCAATAACAACCCTTTGGGACTGCCTGTCATCCCTCAAAGTAGTAGATTTTGATGCAGTTCACGTGAGTGCTTGGCGAGTAGCTGTTTTCACCCGCTACTATGTGTGTTTTAGGATAACTGATAGGGATTTGAACTGATATGGGATTGGACTTACTGTGATAGGTCATTGCCTATCCTTTTTCATTAAAGATTTCTCTTATGTAGTCATACTGAGCTGTTGTTCTCTTAGATTATTTAGCCTAGTTTGCAAAATGGTACTAATTAAATAATGTTCAACAAAAGTAAATCATGTTCAACAAATGTATTCACTAGCTGTATTTGCTTTTTATTACATACATGACCATTTCCTGCTGTTACTTTGATTGATTTCTGGGATGCAGAAGTTTCCTGGTTCAAATCTCAGCCACCAGGTGTGTCCCTGAGCAAGACAACCAGCACTAGCTCACTGTACCCCGTAATTCACTTTGGATAAAAGTGTCTGCCAAATGAATAATTGTAAAATAAATGTACTTAAGAACTGTGCCACATGGTGGCAGTTTTGGGACAAGGGTAGCAGTTGCCAGCTGTTTCACCATGCTTGTTGCTGTCACTTCTCCAGTGACAAAGAGGAGGAGGAAGAGTACTCGGACAGCCTGAACACCCCTCCCCCTGTTAAGGCTGCCTGCCGTCGGGCCCACACATCGCAGGGCAGTCATCCTAAAAAAATGGTGAGTCAGTAGCTGTCTTCAGCATAAATAGGAGAGCAGAGAAAATCACAGATACACTATATGGACAAAAGTATTTAGCCGCCTGACCATTACACCAACAAGGAGTGAAATGACATGGTGTTCAAATACATGTACTTCAATATGGAGTTGGTCCCCCTTTTGCAACTATAACAGTTTCCACTCTTCTTGGAAGGCTCCCCACAAGATTTTGGAATGTTTCTGTGGGAATTTGTTCCCATTCATTCTGTAGAGCATTCAGGAGGTCAGGCACTGATGTTGGACGAGAAGCCCTGGCTCACAATCTCTATTCCAATTCATCCCAAAGGTACTCGATGGGGTTGAGGTCAGGGTTCAGTCAAGTTCTTCCACACTGAATTCATCAAACCATGTCTTTATAGTCCTTGCTTTGTGCACTGGGGCACAGTCATGTTGGAATAGAAAAGGGCCTTCCCCAAACTGTTGCCACAAAGTTGGAAGCAGCATTGTCCAATATGTCTTGATATGCTGAAGCATTAAAATTGCCCTTTACTGGAGATAAGGGGCCCGGCCCAAACCCTGAAAATACCCCCTTACCATTATCCCTCCTCCACCAAACAGTTGGCCCAATGCAGCCAGCCAGGTAACGTTCTCCCGCCATCAGCCAAACCCAGTGTCGTCCATCTGACTGCCACACAGTGAAGCGCGATTCGTCACTCCACAGAACACGTTTCCACTGCTCCACGATCCAGTGTCAGTGTGCATTACACCACTCCATCCGACGCTTGGCATTGGACTTGGTGATGTGAGGCTTGCATGCAGCTGCTCGGCCATGGAAACCCATTCCATGAGGAATATTTTACTGTGGGAAGACCCTCAAGACAGCCAGGCCTAAATCAGGGCTCTAGTACTGACCCACACATTCACTTTACAGATTGGCAGAACTAACACACAAATTCCTCCTACTATGCAGATTAATAATCCAACTATAGTAAATTCTGGACTGAATGTGTTTCAGACTTAACAAAAACCTGTCAGTTCATATCTTGATAACCTGCTTTTACCTTATATTGTTTTGCATGTTATTTTGTTCTGACTTTGTTTCAGAAAGATGACTGGGTAAGCCCATGGTACACCTGGCACTCTGAGAATCGTTCTAAACTGAAACCGCATTGTTTATGACCTCTGTTAAGGCCCATTAGAATTCTTAAGTGAGCTGTTCTGTTTGAAAATTATTAGTTACTGATTTATTTATTTTTTTATTTTATTTTTTGTAGCAGCCACTTCACTGACAGGAAATGTATGATCTGGACGAATCAAGGCTCACTTGGCAAATGATAGATGTGCCCCCCATCCTCCTCCCCCTTTGACGCTCCCGTTGTACTGTATTTCACATTGTTTATGTGACGTGATGACTGTTCTCTCCATTCACAGCGTGGCGTGCATGCAGCTGGCTGCTCTGCTTGTGTATTCCCTAAGGACATTGTTGCGACCCAACCTGACTCAGAGACATGTGACCCGCAAGGTAGAGCCCGCTGTGATCCGCAGGATGAGGCCCCCGCTGTTCAGTTCCCAACCTCCCCAGTTGTCACCAGTTCACACCTAAGCATTCTGTTGATATGTTACAGACTTGAGCCAAACTGAATGTGAAGTATAGCGTCAACTGGAATGCTGAACTCCAGCCAGAGTTTCTAGAGGAATTTCAGTAGAATAAAAACACAAATAAAGCAAGTGTGTACTTGTTTTTAACAACATAGTTTAGGTGTTGATCGACATAGAAATGAATAAGCAGCCTGTGCTGTGTTCATACTGTAGCCAAACTCCACCAGTGAAGCCCTTTAGCTTAATGAAGGCTGAGCCCTGGACTTTTGCTCTTTGAGTCAGTGATGGCGGTCCATCTGCCCATGCCAGGGGTTGATCAGCCGCAGCTTGGGAGGAGGAAGAGGAACAGGAGAAGGATGGGGGTGCCGGGGCTGCTGCTCCAGAGGCGCATCTTGTCTCTGCAGCAGCAGGTTGCGAGCCTGCTGGCAGAGAGGAGAGCGGCACAGAGGTCTGCCCAGGAGCTGCGGAAGGCCAATGAGACAATGACGTCACAGCTCCGCTCCCTCACCCAGAGGGTGCAGATCAGCAAGCAGACTGCTCAGGTAACGAGGAGAGGGAGAGACAAGCGATGGGACGGGGGAAGGTAGTAGTGTATAATGTATATGTATTATTTTTTGTTTCTTTCGTCTTTGGGGTTGCAGCACAACATCTCCTTTGCCCCTATCAGGCTTAATCAGCTTGGGCCTAACAGTCCTGCCCTCATTGGAGGAGGCTAGGCTGCCAAGGGCCTGACTCTGTAGTACTGGTCCAATTACACTCACAGAGCAACAGGGATACAGTCACACTGAAATACCCACACACAGAGAGAAACTCGCATATGCCGGGTTCACATCTGTACAAACTGCGATGCCACCCGGGGTGTGCCCCCACGCAGTAACTGCAGGGCTTAAAGCAGGGCCAGTACAGTGTAGTCTCCAGCTTGGGTAATCATTTGACTTAGAGCAGTGTGATACTGCACATGTGTGGGCCAATTCGTCTTCCTGGCTGATGTCATTTCCTCTACTGAACCAGTGACATGGCCGACCCACAAACCACATCAAGTTTATCTATTTGTTAATTTTGTACAATGTGAATTGTACTTATTTATACCACAGCCCAATATGACAAACTATGTCTACATTGTCCACTCTGTTTCACAAACCGTAGCTTTTCTACTTAAGTAAATTATACATTTTTCAAGTTTTGGTGAATTTCTTTTGAGATTTTTTTTTCTGGCTTGTGTTGCCCTTTTATTTCTGTACAATTTTCTAAAAGATCCTCGTCCCTGTCTTGATTGCTTAAGGTTTGGTGAGATGATAATTATAAAAATGTAAGAGTGCAAAGACTGTGCATGGGCCAAAAGTCACACAGACGTATTTTGATGTGTGACACGAATGCAGTAAAGCAAGCAAGATCCCAAGTCGCTGTCCACCCAGTGGTCATAGTCATCACTGGCAGGAACAAAAGGCCCTTGTTCTCCAAATGGCCAGTGCAGTGTGCGCAAACAGGTGCCAAGGCTTTAAGTGCTTAATTAAGAGTGTCTGTAAGTGTGCTGAATTGAGAAAATTGCAGGCAGTTCTTTGAACGTGACCCTTTAATAGTGCAGTGCTCCCTTTTCTTTTCCGCGTCTATTGAGTCTCAGAAATTAGGCTTTGTTCATCTTTATTTGATTATTTGACAGGCTTGCTAAAGGGCGCAAAATAAAAGGAAGGGGGCTGTCAGGGAATTAGCAATGATTAGCAGACATTTGCTTGCTCTGTGTTCAGGCTTGAGGGAGAACATGGACAGCAGCCTGATAAAAAAAACTCCGCCCATGTGGCCCAGCTCATAAATAGTAATAGGAGTGGAGGATCCATGTCTATGGACTGTGGGATTACTGGGTCTGTTACTCCTGTAAATCCAGCAATCCCACTTTGGGTCTGCTGTATCACAGGGGCTCAGTATTGACATCTTAGGAAATCTCAGGCTCCGCACCAGGATGTTAAGGCACTGGTCACAGCACTTTCTCCACTAGTGGAGAGTTTAAATAAAATAGAGGAAAATCATCCTTAAAAATCCTTCATTTAGCAGAATAGAAAGCAGAACTCAGAAGGTGACTTGGTCACACAGTCTTGCTGTTCCATGCAGAATGTGTGTATGGGTATCATTCGCACAACAGCTAGGCAATTAATAAGTATACCACAGAGGTCACTGTAAGCGTTAATCAAATTTACCAAGTGAAAAATTTCCAGCTTTACCTGGAAGTGTAATTCCTTATAGGGTTCATTTGCTTTAAGGATATCACAGTTGGGTGTAAGAAGCTTTATCGGATTGAATTTGTTCATTTTTCTGATCGCAGATATGCAGCTACTAGGATATGCAGCCAGGCTCACTTAGTTAGCCTGGTCACGCAGGCGGACTCACGGCCTGGTTGTTGGTTTCAGCACCAGCAGGGGTGTGTTTTGTAGCCACCTACAATGGAAAGTCTGAAAAGCTGTACTGACAAAATTGAGTTTTGACAATTTTTCATTTGAAAAAGCAGATAAATATTAGCATACAAGACAAGAATATATGACATTTGATTGATTTTTTTTTAGCTGGTCCATGGCCAAAAGTGTAACAAAATTAGGTGGTGTTACAGAAGCTCACAACTAGTTGGATGAACATTTGGAGCAGATAGTGTGAAAGCTCGTGGTGGTCACTGCATTTTTATGCTCTGTAGACAAGCCTGTCAATTCACTTCCATGCGTTTTTACTGCAGCTCTGTCACATTTCAGCCGCTAGCATCCAGGGTGTCGGTGGGAATAGGTAGTAAAATTGAGCGATGTGTCTTTTCATTACACCAAGACTGCATTTAACACATAACAGAAGGTTCACGTTTAAATAAAGTACCCACCATTTCTTGCAATAAGACGCGCCATCATTTATCTGAAGATGGATGAATGAGGATTTTGCCCACGGAGATTCTGCAAAGCTTTAAATTTTCTCCACGCTGTGCTTCAAGGCATGACCTGACAAGTGATTTGTCTTTTTCTACGCTGCATAAAATCGGACTGTTGATGTGTGTTTTTTGTCTTGGGGACATCGCCAGCATTGTGTGTTTGTGATTGGTGCTGCCCGGTTGTGCTTTGAGCAACAGCACATCAGCGGAGCGTCTTTCCTCTGAGCAGAAACTGACCGAGGACATGTTGGCCTTGGAGCAGGAGAAGGCCTCCTTGGAGAGAGAACTTGAGCGGTGCAGGCTCCAGAAGCACGCTGAGATACCTCCAGCCAGCCTTCAGGACTCCAGTACAGCCAACAGAAACCTAGAGGCTGAAGTAAAGCAGCTTCAGCTCAGACTGAAGGTCAGTCAACAGTTCTCATGAGCGTAATTTCAGTGACCGGTAGGATTACCGTACTGCTTGCTAATGTAAACTTGTTTCCTTGTTTTTCCTAATGGCCAGCTTACCAGGACTGTGCACTGACATCTCACTTTTCATGTATAGTATAAATGAACAGGTGTGGTGAAAAGTGAACAGGTGATGGGGTACCATCTATGTTGTCTTCTGTCAAGAACCCATGTACTTTCCACACGTGAAGAGAGATCATCTGAACTGCACACAGGATGTTTACAGGCACCCATACAAGTCCATTTGATTAGAGATACCCCACTTCCTGCCTTACTCACGCACGTTGATGAAAATGTATCTGTCACTCCGCTTGTCCAGGAGGTGGTACCACACTATACCAGGTGCTGTGGTGTTCAGAGGCCCTTAGGCTCAGGTCCCTGGAGAGCATCCCCTTTACTTTTTACTGAAAAGAGCTCACCCAGTTGTTCATAAGTAAGACACTACATGGTGTAATACTGTGTTCATGTATATCTGCAAAGTAAGTAGATGTTAACAGTGAGGTGATGATAGTTGTTTCTTTATGGCTGACTTGAACATGCTTCTGCTATCATGCAACAGAGGATCATAGCCTTTAAAGATCACCCTTCAATCAGCTTCCTGTAGGTGGAGTGATGGTTTTGGCAGACCACAAGAATCAGCACAGTTTGGTGAGAATAATTTGTTAAAGGATTAAAATGCTGTTGCCTTCCTCTTGGCTGCACACATACTGGCCACATTTGAGCAACCTTGTCTGTGGTCTGGTGTTCTAGTGGTTTCCATCTCTTCCAGTGGCATCCACACTCAGGGAACCAAATGGTTTTAGCACAGGGAGTTTGGGTGCTGAAAAGAAATGGATATTGTGTGTTGCGCATGTACAGGCTCCCATTAGCCCCCCAGGATTTGGTGGTGGAGGGGAGGGCATCTTGAAAAGCTGTGGTTTCATTTTCAGAACCTGCAAACTTCCCCCAGAGCAGTTACTCTGTTGCCAGTAGATTACATTAATGCAAAACATGCAGCCTAATAAAACTCTTTGGCATTGAAGTCAAACTTTCTGAAAGGGAACCTTGTGCTACTGATTTTGTGGTTAATACAGTGTTATCTCCAGTTTAAACCAAAGCCAGAAGATGCTTGACCAGGTGACTCTCGAGCCAGTCACATGCTTTGGTCGTTGTTGTTGTTCTTCAGTGTGGATCACAGTCCTATAGGCCTGTCTCCAGTTATTTTAGTGGTGTCAGGTTGTGGTATTTGACCTCGTTCTTCGTGTTAATTTGACCAGTGATGCCATGCAAAGTGGGTTGTGGGTATTGATTTATACTTTTACAGTATTGGGTTTTGTCATGTGGTGGGCTTTGTGTAAACCACGTTAGGGAGCACGCCTCTGATGTGCAAAAGAGCTTTAATAAACTGGAGGCCGTGTGTGTACGATTACGCATTATTTTGCCAACAAGCTTTCTTTAGCAGGATCAGGTTTACTGATGGGTACTATCCTGGCACTGCTTGCAGAGTTCATCTAATGAAGTGGCGAAGCTCAACTCTGCCAACCGGACCCTGAAAATGGAGCTGCAAGAGAAAGGGGATCGAGTGAAAGAGCTTCAGGAGAAGTAAGAGCCGACGTCTGCAGGGTCTGTCCTCCTGAGAGGGATCCAACACCATCACACACTGGGACTCTCCTCCTGAGAGGGATCCAACTCCATCACACACTGGGACTTTCCTCCTGACAGGGATCCAACACCATCACACACTGGGACTTTCCTCCTGAGAGGGGTCCAATATCATCACACACAGGGATTATTGTCCTAAATTGGCTCTGATATGGTCACACACTGGCTCTGCCGTCTTAAAGAGGCTCTGATACTATCACACAGTGGTGCTTTAGGTGCTATACCCACAAAGTAATCAAACACATTGCACGTACATTACACACACATGTATTTAATAGTGTTAACATGAATATCAAACACACAAAAGTGGCACACTGTGTGATATTTGAACATGCATCATACTTGAGCTCTAAATAAAGGAAAAAAAGGCACATTCGTGCACACCCCGGCCTACAGCAGCCCTGCTGTCTTGTAACTGTTATTCCGGTGAAAACTGCATGTCAAGGATACTGTACGGCTTGCGCAGGGGTTGTGTGGCTCTGAGATTTCAAGAGAAGATCAAGGAGAAAATTATTGATTGACTGTGGTCTTTGCTGCAGGAAATTCAGTCAGGAGGGACTGTGAGCAGCTCTGCCAAGCCAAGCACACAGCTTAGCCTGTTTCCATACATATATGTGTTGGTCTTTACATTTTTTCTTTATTTTGTTTTACTCTGGCCCCATTGTGCCTATCCATCAGTCGCACCTCATCACTTTCACACCACATTTCCAATCATAATAGAGATGCCCCTTTCCTCCCATCACTGAGCCCCCTTTTCCTCCTGCTCGTGCTGACGGCCACGTCAGCTCGCCACTCCTTGTCCCCTAACCCGGGCCCCGGCGTGCACAGACAGATCGCGGGAGCCTGCCCGTGTACGGCCTGACGGTTCACACCGAACCCTTTGCTGCACAGTATTTTCAAGCAGCTGTCAGC
>JABJVR010000013.1:2212223-2247323 GCA_025773905.1 Chitala chitala
GGGGGGAACTCCCCCCCCCCCCCCGGTGGTTCTCCCCCCGCGCCCGCGCTGGGTTGGGGGGGGGGGGGGGGGGGTGGGGGGGGGGGGGGGGATCTTGGCTCTCTCTTGGTTCCTTGCCCTGTCCTGCTAATCCCAGCTGAGCTCATTATGATGTAGCCTTGCCGCCTGTGTCGGAGCCAGGGCTGTCCGAGCTAATTACCGGCACCAGCTCAGCCGCCTGCTAAGGGGGCCTCTAACATGGTCCTTTGCGCTGACCTGAGAACAGCACTGGGGAGTCGCACTCTTTTTTTGGTGCGTGGAGTCTGTCCGCCGGGAATTTGTGCCAAGCCTCCCTCGTGCAGTATTTTGACTTGAAACTTGCTGGTGCCCAGTTTATATTTCAGCTTAATAAAAACTGAGCTAGAAAGACGTTTTCTTTTGATCTCATCTATGGACTGTCACTCCATTTGTTCATACAGGTAACCACATTTATGAGCGGTTAAGTTTATTGTTTAACCAGTGATTATGCAGTCAGGAGACTGCTGCTGAAAATCGGCAGCTATAATCAACCTTCCATGGTGCATTAAGTGGGAATCCCTGTTTAGGAAACTGATAAGCAGGACTGTGCCATTATTTGGTCTGTGCTGATGTGCTGTCACAGCAGAACCTCTGAACACACATATGTAGCATGACTTTGCCTCCACACAGACGTCTCGCTCAAGTTATGAATCCGCTTCTCGCTGTTTCTCAGAAGCTTTTCTTTAAATACTGGCTTATACAAGTTTCCTTGTCATCTGCTGATTGCTGGAAAAACTAAGTGTAAAAGGGATTTGATGTAGAACTGTATGGAATTATGGGATACATTTGCCACATTTAGATAGTCTAATATAGATTAACAGAGCAACTGGGATTACATAAACCAGTACGTAACCAGCTGCTGGTCCCAACCCCAGCTAAATAGAGAGGGTTGCGTCAGGAAGGGCTACATAAAACTTTGGCCGAATCAATGTGCGAATTGTAAACCAGATATCTATTCTGGATCAGTTGAGGCCTGTGTTGTAAATGACTGCCACTGATGCTGTTGAAGAACAGGGTAAATGTAGAAACCTCATTACTACTGTTAACTCAGTTATAAGATTACGAGGCTGGTGTAAAGCAATCAAATCACCAAAGTCTAGAACCACTTCAGAATTCGTCATGAAGACGTCTTATTCTCAAAATAAGTTTGCATTACATAAACTGTATTAACCATCACCCCAGTCCCTTCAACTGATGGTTTTAAGAGAGACAGAAGATGTTAAATAGCTGTGTAAAAACATCTTGTTTTGTTCCTCATTATGCTGGTGTCTTTCAGAGCCTACATCCAGACTTGTTAATTGTTGTTAAAGGCCCATGGATAAAAGAGACACAAATGATTTACACTATACTAACGGAGCAAACATATTTCACAAAGTCGTCATAGCCTCAGTCAACATCAAAGAATAAATTTAGCAGCAATTACTCAGAAAATTCTTTCAGATGATCTGCACTCTACTGCGAGTGACCATTATGAGCAAGACCCTCGACTTTGACTCTAATGAAGCTTAATAAAGTTTACAAATTTCCTTCATTATTTCTGTTTCATCTTGATTGCTGAAAGGTTTTACATGTAATGAGCGAGTTTTTGCCCTAGGTCCAGAACTGAGATGAGAACACACAAAGACGGAATGTTTTATGAACATGTTTGAAATAGACCACAAGTCTGCCTCTATGTTAATTATTTGTTTAATTAATAATTTCTAAACTTTTAAATTACAATTTAATTATTTGGCCAGTTTAGTTTGCTCCTGTAAAGATGCTGAATTAGCTTAGGGCTAACAATTCCCAAAGATGAACAGGCACACCATTATTTGTAATGAAATCCCAAGCTTGTGATGTCCAATTTGGCTTTATTAATATTATTCTATAATCTATATTATTTAAAAACCCAACCTGATCTCTGGTCATACAAAGGATCCAGTGGGTGTTCAGAACCTAAATTTTTGCAGTAAGTAAATATCAATATATATCTTGATTTTAATCACTTTCAGAGGTGTATGTTGAGCAATAGGAACCTATTAGGAACCAATAGGAACCTAATAGGACCCAATAGGAACCTAATAGGAACAATAGGAACGTAATAGGAACAATATGAACCTGTATTTTGTTTCACTTTTTCATGTGCTTTGATAAATCCACCTTTTGAGCTGTAGTTTTTTACATTAAGGTTAAGGTCACAGTCAATTTATTTTTACAGCACATTTAAACATCAATCTGTTGAGCAAACTGCTTTACAGATAAAAAAAAAAAAAATTCACAGAGCCATTATAAAAACCCAATAATAAATATAAAGTTAATATGTTGATACATAACAAGAAATTGAAACATTTTACAACACATTTAAGAATATAACATTAAAATTTGTAATGAGAGACAAATCAAAACAAATTGAAACACTAACAAACAGATCTACTGGACAAAAGTTCATCTCGCTATGACCATAAAGACAACACAGTCTCAGTATACTATGGAACATTAACAGCCTGAGAAAATAAGAATGTCTTCAAATGAGTCTTAAACAGAGACAGGCAAGAGGGGGGTCTGATGTAGGGGGGGCAGCTCATTAACAGGTAAGCTTTGGTTTGTGCAGCGTTTGGACACAGTTGCCAGTGATATTCAATTCAATAAATTTTTATATTGCACCTTTCACAAGGAGTTGCCTCAAAGCATTTATATGTAGCATGTTATTTATGGTTTTCAGTGGCCGGAATGCATTAACCTTCTAAATAAACACTATGCATTGGCATTCTTGGATTTTCACTGTTATTCACTGCTCTGGTCACTAACCTCACAAAAGAGGGGGGCTCTGCTGTATTCCACAGCTGTTACAAATAAAACTTTTTTTATGGTAGTGTTTAATTGTAATAACTCAATTTAGCAAGGACTGTGTCAATAGCTATATTAACATATTTTAAAGCAATAATTAAAAAAATGTACTATCCATCCACCCATTATCTTAACCGCTTAGTCCTGGTGAGGGTCGCGGGAAAACCTGGAGCCCATCCCAGAGCACATAGGGCGCAGGGCAGGGGACACCCAGGGCGGGGCGCCAACCCACTAAAAAATGTACTAGCTTTACCAAATACATTCTACATTTTTTGTTGTGGCAAGATTCTCTTGGTTTTGTACACTGCGTGTTTTTTCTTTTTCTCTGTAAGAATAATTGTTGGTGAATGGTTTTGAGCGTTTGTGTCTGAGCAAAATGTACTCTGAGAGCCTCTGGGAGTTAAGTCTCACTGTAGACAAGATGGGAAGTGTTGAAAGAAATGCATTCTCCTGCCATGTGTTTTGTCAATTCTGACAGGCTTCTCCCTCTCCTAACCGCTGTGGCTCTCTGACACACATACGCTGCCGCATCAGTAAACCCTTCACCGAATTCCTCTGTTTACGCTGATGACTGCTCATTTACACAGGGGAGTGTGAGTGTTCACACGGAAGGCCTTTCAATGCGGTAAATAACCATGTGCTGGTGCATTTCAGGGTGCAGTTCAGCCTGCAAGGTAAAAAGGGAGCCGTTGCATGAATTCTACACCAATACTAACGTCACTTTACCTTTAGGGGTCTTCCAAGCCAGGATGTCCCCAAGTGAAGATCCAGTTGTCTTCCATCTTCTATAGCCTGAGATAGAGCCTGTCTAGTTATCCCACGCATTCTGTCACCTCCACGTATCTATAATTACTGGGAAAACGTCTGGCTTTTTTTACAGTGGAAATTTGTCTCAAATTCACATTGGTTGCGCAAGGTTCTTCATTGGCCTGAGAACTTTATGGACGAACAGCCATGTGTGAAGTGTCAGGTCTACCGCACAGGGGTTTGTCACTGGTAACAAGTAACTTTCCTGTAAATTTCCTGTAAATTTCCTGTTTAGTAAACTTTCTTCCATATATCTGGACTGATTTAAGACATTTAAGAAATAAAGAAAACAGATCACATTTAACTGGAATGATTTTAAATAGGACTGTGGACCTAATTCCAAGTAGGTGGTGCTGGAAGCCAATTGTGACCTTCTGTCTTACGTTCTTAAGATTAAAAAATCGAAAGAACAAAAGAAATAACACAACACTCTTTTCAGAACATGCTTCCACATTATTGTGTTAATCAAAAAAGGACTTATTATGCTTTATTAAGAATAATTTATACTCAGCATTCTGTGGATCACTAAATCAGTAGAATAAAAGTGCCCATTGGCTAATCCCTACTCACCAAAGTTGCAATACAGTTGTCTATTGGCATGTAAATAAAATTCAGTTTCAAATTTTATTTGTCAAGTACATAACCACGCTACGACACACAGTGGTTACTGTCCGTAACCTAGAGAAAAATATGTTTTTAATCATTATGAGAAGGCTTGTATTTTTTAAGGTTTTATTACCAAGAGTCAATTAAATTATCTCTTTATGGCATGCTGTATATTTATTTTTCTTCTACTGAAGTGTCCAGAGTACTGAGTTCAAATGATGTAGAAACAGCAGGTGGTTATATGTGACACAAGTTATCAGAATAAAAGTCTTTTCCATTGTGTAGGAAAATTATACCTGCATTATTGTACTGTTCAGTCTACTTCCTTTAGGTCAGCAGACTTTGAACACAGGCAGAACGTGCTGCATTTTGTCTGCCGCTCGGTACATTTTAGACAGCAAAAGAGCACTGTGGAAAACAACGTTAAAAGTTATATTCTGCTGAACGGGTTCTTTTCCATCAAACAGAACTCAGCACAGAAGTAAGGGGCTCCCTATTCCCACGGTGACGGTTTAATGCAAACAAACACGTGTTTTAAAAATGTCTTTCAGCCATTTGAGACCAATCACCCAAGCGGGGATGTTCAGCAGAGCGGTACCGAGCCCAGGGCCTGTCGTAACTGGGTGACTTGCGCTCTCTCCTGCTAAACCCGCGGAGGCTTGGATCCGCTGATTCAGCGAGTACCGCCGTGCGGCGAGATCCTCACCGAAACCTTTGATGTTCCGTTTCACTCCCTTTGCCCTCCCTTGCCTTGGCAAATTGTTCTGTGAAAACACCATCGTGTCGGGAGCAGATAAGACAAAACGAGCCAGTGGTTAAAATTCAGCTCTGCTGGTAGCTGTTATTAATAAAATACAAAGTCTGGACTTGCATGATTTATGGTGTGCTTGTTGATCAGATTTTCCAGTTCTTCACAAGCTTGGTGCGTCTGAGAGGGAAAGGAAAGTTCTCCACTGGTTAGAGGGGTTCATGTGAGGGACCTCCTGAGAAGAGGCTTCCCACTGATAGCAACGTTCTTTCTTCTGCCGGCGGCTGCTAACTCCTGCCCTTTGGCGGCCATTTTGATTAGTCTTTCTTTATTTCTTATCCTTACACTTTCCTTTCAGTCCCAGTTGTGTGTGTGTGTGTGTGTGTGTGTGTGTGTGTGTGTGTTTTCTCCTGTCATGTCTCCATCATATTGATTTGCTCTGCAGACAGTTTGTTCTGAGTGATATGAGCTCTGCTTTTCTTATTAACTTCATGCCTCTGATCTTTGCTGCTCATCATCTGCCCAAACGCGGTTATCTCCAGTGCTTCGCTAAACTGCCTAATGCCAAAATGCTTTTGCTTTTTTGGTGTGCCTCCGTCCTCCTCTCCCAGCCCCTGGTCTTCCACGTCTTCTCAAATGCCTGGGTTTTCATATGTGATATGTTAAACATAATCTCCACACCATCCACAAGAGTTACAAGTGGCCTGTTCTTTGACATCGTCTCCTCTGAGAAAAATCACTTTCCCAGACTCTCATACTGGCTTAGTCTGCCTTCCGTTATATTTCTACACCGTAGCTCCAAATTTTTCATATCTGTACCCTTATCAGAGCCTCAGTGTCTTTTTTCATTAAGATCTATTTGCTGTCTTAAGCCTGCTATTTAAAATATTTGTACCGTATAAATGCCTTTGTGAAGTGTACTGGCTTATTTCAGGCTAGGGCCCTGCTCTGCTCTGCAGTACTCTAACGGGCAGGAGGCAAATCTATTGTAAGTTTTATATTTTAGTGTTCCACATCTTGAAAACAAAGTTAGAAAACATGCTATACATAGCTCACAATGTGACTTAAAGAAAGGCTTTTAAAGCCTGTTTATTTTATGGGGGACGTTCCGTGCCCTGACCAAGCCCCACATCACCACCTCTTCTCTCACCTCTCAGCACATTTTGACTTTTCCTGGATCTCGCAGCGCTGCTCTGTTCACCTGCTCCCTGAGTTCATGGCACGCCGTCGCTGATTGGCCCTGCTGACACCCGTCCTGGCCCGTCCCCCAGTGGCTCTTTGCGCTTATCGGGTCTTTCCGGGAGAGGCTCTCGCGTCTCTCCTTCATCAGGGCCTCTCCTGGGCTCTGTGCTGGGCCCATTCCCTTCACCCACAGTCCCGGGGCTGTCACTGCTGACCGTAGCCTTCGCTATCGCTAATCTACCCCCCCACCCCCCGAAATTCAGAATGCCTATCAGACATCTTGCGCTGGGTGCCTTATTAAACGCCGCTGTATTAAGCTGCTCCATATCTGATATATAATGTTTCTTCCACTGCAAAAGTCATGTGTCAGGTCTTATATTAAGCCTCTGGATCTCTGGCCACGTTTGCCACAACATATGTCGAGTTCCTTCTCTTACTTTTGCTACAGTTCCTTCTCATCCTTCTGCAAAGTCCTTAGACATAACGACTCCTGGGTATTATCATGCAAAAAACTTTCTGTACTGTCATAGTCACGATATCTTCAATTTGTTTGGGTGTTTACCATTTTTAATTTGTAAAACTGGAAACAAAATGGAAGGTTTTATTTTAGTACCACGGTCTGTTCTGGCTCCACTCAGTGTTTCTAAAACTAATGGTACACGTTACAGCATTTGTTTAGTAAAAACCAATCATAGGCATCCATCCATTATCTTAACCGCTTATTCCTGGTGAGGGTCGTGGGGAAACCTGGAGCCCATCCCAGAGCACGTAGGGCGCAGGGCAGGGCGCTAACCCACCACAGGGCACACACACCGGGCAATTTGGACACACCAATCAACCTAACCTGCATGTTTTTGGACTGTGGGCGGAAACCAGAGCACCTGGAGAAAACCCACCAAGCACAGGGAGAACATGCAAACTCCACGCACACAGACCCAAGGCAGGAATTGAACCCCAGGCCTGGAGGTGCGTGGCGACAGTACTAACCACCACGCCACCGTGCCGCCTTCAATCATAGGCAGTTTGACAAAATAAATAGTAATTATAAATTTTAAATGGAGTAAGTCTGGCAGCCTATATATACATGCCTATATAACATACAGTATATCATTGGTTTTATTTAAGGAGATGGAGATGTGGAGATGTATGATTGGTGGAAAATAAGGCAAGTAAGTTGATAGTGGTCATATTTCCAGATGTTCTGAGATAGACAAAACAGCTGGACACTTTTCAAGGTCTTATAGAGATGTCTTCAATGCAACTGAATGTCTTGTACGAAAGTTGAATATTTTCTTTTACCCAAAAAGTACATTTACAATGCATCTTTTGTAAGGCAGGGATGTTTTTATCTATAATGAAACTTGAAGAGGTTTCCTCTTGTGTGCTAGGAAGAAGAAAGAGGTTTCCATGTTGGTGTTTGAACATCACACAGACAGGTCAGTAAAGGAACCACACAATGTCTTGCCACTAACCTAAATGCTGCTTAATCGATTTCCATGTAAACGTTTCTGCAATTAGAATCGCAGTGAGGTGTTGACTTGCTGCCTCTAATGCACTGCAGGGCGCAGCAGTAAGGATGCCGGAATAAGTTCCAGAGAACAATACAGGCCAACAGCATGTAATCGAGGGCCTTGAGCAAAAGTTACGCATGCTTTCCAGTGATGCCAAGAACAAATAAAAAATGTTTTGCAAACTGTTTATTACAGGAGCTCCTACAGAATTAAAGTGTCAGTTTGAGGTGAAAATGCAGCCTTTTATTTTCAAGGTTTGGAGAGGACTTGAAATGGATGGGAGGTACGCTGGAGCATTTTAGACCTGTGAATGAAATTGTTTGGGAGTAATTTATAGCAGATGATGCCGTCGCCTATATTCTAACAAATGCCATATGGCCTTGTAATGGAGTCTGTCATCGCCTTTATTACTGAATGACAAGCAGCGTGCTTAATATGAGACTGAGTGGAGAGGAACAGACCCTTGTGCTAATTTATGCTTTAAAAGAATGAGTAATTGAAATCATTTTGAGGTTCTCCGTATGTGTGTGTGTGTGTGTGTGGCTGTCACGCACTTTGTTGAGGTCTACCGTGAGGCAGCCAGAGGAGAAGTAATTTGGTCTGAAAGGTAGCAGGCGTACCGGAGGGCAGGACGAGGTAAATTAAAGAGAAAGCTTACCTGGGGGAATGTGCCCAGCAGGTGCTGACTGCTCTGTAACTGTTTCAACCACAGCTGAACTGAGACACAAAATATCCCCTGTTTACATCTGGTTATGGCTTAGTGGCACTGTGTGGTGTGTGTGTGTGTGTGTGTGTGTGCGCACGCGTGCATGTGTCTATGTCTTTGGGAGTAGGGTATTCATAGGCCCTTTATAAACGCCTTTAGATTCTCTAAGCTTTTCTGACAATGGTGTGAACAGGCAACGCCTTAACACCTTATGCTTTAGACAGAGGGTACCGGGCTGAACGACTGAAGAGGTGGTTGATTTGATGTTAATGGCATATTCCTGAGGTCGTCAAAACAAGCGGAGCAGTAGATAAACATCATCTAATAACTGTCCAACAAGAAATCTTCACTTGTCATTGGCTTGTAACTAGGTTAATGATAAATTAATTAATTGTTATTTTTATGTATTTCACATGGTTCATCATGCTATACATCTTGCCATGCAAATAAAGAGCCTTTTGTTCCTGTTATGGATGTGTGTTTTTTCTCTACTCTGTCCTTTATTTATACAGGTATGGCGATACAGAGTAATGCGTGTACCTGCAGCGGAAAGGTAACGGTAGCGCTCAGCAGAGCTGTGCATACTCCTACCCAGGTAAGGACCAACCCCACCCCCCGTTGAAGCCACACGTATCGCGGCCACCAGGACAGGAGTGCAGATGAGTTACTCCTCATTATTTGGGGGTCTGCGCTGCAAGGGGGACAGTGAGCGTGTGCAACGCATAAGCAAATAGGCGACTGAATTTCAACTACTCTCCATTTGGTATTCAAGATTAAAAAAAAAAAACACTGTCAGATCCTTTGAAATATCCAGGGATGTCTTGCTCGGAGCTTATTGACTGAAATTTGCATGCAGAATTAGCCGCTACTGCACGACCATTTGAACCGATGCCAGGAAAACCGGAATAAGGCGATGTTTGATTTCTTCCAGTGATAGTATTTTCATGCAGTCATGAGGCTTGAAATTGACAGTTTGGCAGGTTGATTTAATTTACCTGTCTTTTGCATATTCACCCCCCTGACAGACGAACATTCCCAGACAAGCCTTCTAAGTCAGTTTAGTTATCTTGTGACATGTCGATACGGTATGAAAAAACATTTTTTTCCTCCCCTCTAATTTGGTTAGATAAATTCTGAATGACCCTTTTGGCTTTCTACCAGATGTCTACAAGCTGTTTAACACGCTTTAAATTAAGAACCATCCACAGTAATTATTTTACGTATGTTTTATGCAAAATTCCTGAATTAATGGTAATTGAATGAGAGATTAATTTGATCTGTAACACTTTTTCAGTGGTTCCAAACAATTTTATGTTTTAAATATGTATATACGTCATGTACATGTATTTACCAGCAAACAAAACATGTAGACATTTTTTGTAAAGTCACAAATATTAAATGCTGAACGTTTTGCATATACTTTAAGAATTTATGTAGTAGATCTTGATTTGTAATTCGTTGTCTTTAAATTATTCATTTGGCTCTTTTACATTAGCTGATTGAACTAGACAGATATTCTGATTATATACAACTCTGAGTTAATTATGCAGGTCATCGGAGAGGTCAAGAAGGTCTTCATTGTCCAACTGATTTCAGTTGCTTGAAATACACACCTGGTTTTATTATATGAAACGAAACAGAACGAACAGAATCCACTTAACTGTGTAACTGTTTGTCAGCAAATTTTATGTGACTAGCTGGCTTCCTTTAGCCAGTGGCACCCTGCAGAAAGGTGTTGCCGGAGGCAAATTAAATGCAATACCAAGGAACCCTTTGTTCCAAGTCGTCTGCGTAGTTTATCCTAAATTAGGTGCATATATTAGAACATAAGTCTCCACAAGTTTATATAATAAATGTTTTTTTATTTGTCATATATTGTTTTAGGTGATTTTTTTTCCCCTGTATATAGCTTGATGTGTTTTGGTGTCAGATGACATTTTGTTTCAATTTGTGAATTTCATATAGTTTGCAAAGATTCATTTGCAGGTTGTATGTATTTTAACAGAGCGAGGGGTACAAACAGGTAGGTTTCCAACCCATATTGCTACTACATCAGACAGAAGGATTAACACGCTGAGCCAAAGACTCACTGCTTTAGTGCCGTGAGCTAATCGGCCTCTTGTGTCGACCCCGGGGGATGACGTCACCGTCACTGCAGCTGTGCCATCGCCACCTGCAGCAGTCGCTACAGTAAGTTGCGTGTTAAGTTTGAAAATGTGAAGTTTGTGGTTTTACTTTGTGAAGTTTACATCACAAAGTAAGTTAAATGTAGTCTTGCCTAAAATGAGAAGGAAAAGGTGAGTGTCTGATGTTTCAAAGCATTAAGATAATGACAACCTGTTTCATTGCGTTTAGTTCAATTAAAATTACTTTCTATTCTTGTTCTTTTGTGTTGGCATTGCCGGTGTATTTCTGTAAATACACGTCGTGGCGGAGCGTTCAGTATAAAACCTGTCATGAGAAGAGGCGATAACCTGGTAAAGGGTTTAATTTTAAACTGAAAACAGGTGATGTGCTGGTTTCAGAAACAGTTTTCAGTGTTTGGGGTGTTTTGCCCCTGCTAGGTCGAAAGTAATTTGTCTTAACAGTCACCTTTTTTAAAATAAAAGTAACTAAATGCAAAAATACAGTTTCTGTTCAGTGCTAAAAGGAGTTCGAGTCACATGATTTAATGAGGGTTGTCAGTTGCCCAGTAGAGGATTATTTCTGGTCTTAGTACACAGGAGCGAAAAAAACTAGGGGAGCTGGAGATGTGTGTGTGTGTGTGTGTGTGTGTGTGTGTGTGTGTGTGTGTGTGTGTGTGTGTCACACAATAATCACGAGCAGAAACCTGTCCATCTAATGCACAGAACTCAGAGCTGGGAGGGAGGCAGTGAAGTGGTTGACTTAAAGATAAGGCCAGAAACACACCTGAGGAAAGTGCCCAGGTGAGGAGGTGGGTGGGAGGGGGATGGAATAGGGGCAGGTGGCTGCATGGATAAAAAAGTGGCAGGAGAGCACACACAGGAGCCAGGTGGGGCCATGTGCAGCAGGGGAAAAGCCAAGGCCACTGTTGGCTGGATTAGCGACCCCCCCACCTCTGCAGAGAAAATACGCCCCCTTGCAACTGGCCTTACATAGGCTGCATGCCATATTTTTGATGCAATTTATCTCCATATGCTGCTTATGGGGTTTATTGCTTAGCAACTCGCATCCATTGTACATGTGATGTGTTTAAGTTTTCTGTTGTGCTCATGTCGACATAAATTATACTTGTTTTATTTGCTGCATTACATAAAAGCATAATGTGTAAAACAGTTCAAACAGGTGAAATCAAGGGCAGAACTGTAACACTTTCTGCATAACTAAGCAAATACATAATTTAAAAAATAAACTGTTTTTAAGCAGTTAATTGTGAAATGTTTTCAAAGGAGCTGGTTTCGTCAAACATGTTGCTTCCTTCCAGTAGGTGAAGTTAACAAAGTTACAAAAATGGTGTAATAATCATGCCCTTCTCTTGTAAGGACCGTGTGACGTTCTGGGAAGAGCGTGACCCTCATCAGAATCTTTTTGTGTGGATTTTAATATGAGTCCAGTAAGTACTGGTAAGTGACAAGATGTTGTAAGACATCAGCTCTGTGTGGGTGGGGGTGTTGGTGTGGGTTGGTGGATGTGTCTTTTAGAGAAGAGGCTGAAGGGTTAAAGCCAAGCTGTACAGGTGGTTTGTCAAGCTAAGCCCCTGCCCTGTGCCCCCACACGCTTGCCGTGTGTCATGCCCTCCAGGGGTCATTGGCGCGCCTCTGGATCTGTACTGCTGATGAAACCCTCTCTGCTTTTATTGATCTGGGCATGACATGGTCTGCCTCTGCATTGCCAGAGCCTAGCAACATTTATCTAGGAATTTGTGAAATGTCACCAGGATCATGTTCCGAGGGCAAACCACACAGGAAAAAAAAGGCAGCTGGCTGGACAGGGGGCTGAGAGGAAACTCAAGTCTATAGTGCTTCAAGCACGACCTTAGCCTGGGGGGAGGGGGAGGTAGGTGGAGCCATCTGGGTGTAGTGGGCGGAGCCACCTTTGTTCAGCCTCTGCACTGAAGGGACCGGACTTCCTTCACCGTGCAATATCACACAGAACACAGTGGAATATGTATTATGTCATAAGTAAATCTGAAACTATAAAATATAAAATTTAAAATAAAAGAACATGACAGAATATAAAAGAGCATGACTAGAACTGGGCATTCAGACTAAGAAAACTTGACACATTTCATCAATTCTTTGTTAATTTTATTATGAAATATTGCATTTAATGGTGACACATTGTTCATATGGAGTTTTTGTTTTCTTTTAAAAACAGAGCAGGCTTTGATGAACCAACATAAATTGAGCGTGATCTTTTTCAGCTACTTTTAAAATTCTGTATTAACACCCAAGTCTTTTGTAATAATTTTTCTACATAACCAAATAGAACTGCCTGATATTTTAATATTTTAACACATCATAAATGGTACATTTTTTTATACTGCAAGCCTTGTACAATTAACATGGAGCCTTAGACCTACGTATACACAAATGTTTAACAAAATACACATATATAGGTATTCAAAAGTACTGGCTGAACTCAGTAACTAGCACAATCAACTACATGGTAATATATGTCAAAACCTGTCTTATTTAAAACTAATGGGGAAGATTGTGCAGAGTATTAAAACTATTTTCCTCAGATTTATGCATTTTTGTGAACTCATAACTCCAGCTTGATTTACGTTGGACCCTCAAAGGTGAAAAACTCCGCAGCAAATACATCCTATTTAATGTAAATTGAGAGAACAGGATCATTTGAGCCAGAAAAACGAAGAGGATTATGACAGCCGCCCCCCCACGCGTAACGCCAATCCCATTTCGGACAGGCGGAGCTGTAATCTTCAGGTGTGAGCCGCTCACCTGTCCCGCGTGTATGCCTTTTTGGCAAGGCTGGGATTACACGAACCGGGAGAGGATTAAATACGGGCGCACTTGTCACAGGAAGTGCTGCCGTACACTCTGTACAAGTCACATTACCATGGCCGCGCTGTTCCAGCCCGCGCAAGCTTATCCCAATTTTTGGGGCGTGAAGCAGCTTGACATACAAAGCATTCTCCCAAGACAGGACACCTGTCCATCACAAGACCATAACCCGAATACATAGACTTTTTTATTTATTTATTTTTTTAAGACTCGTGTCAGGAGGACAGGCTACGGATACTATACTCGATGTCTCTGGTATTACACAGAACTGTTTCGTATTGCAACATTCCCTAGATCAGTTTCCCCTGGGCACCTGGCGCGCGGTTCTCAATGCTCACGTCCTTACCTGTAGGGGGCGCTGTGCTGTCGCGCGCCGCGAGCTAACCTGGGTACGCGCACGTACTCAGACGGACAGGCAAGTCAGTCTCATGGACCAGTGCGATCCTTTCTAGTGTGCCTGCTATTGATGTTGTATTGATGAAGTTTGTGTCATGGTTGTCATGGGCACAGAAATGTTGGCCAGTAAGGTCGTGTTTTATCTCTCAGTGAGGTGAGAAACAGAGATGCCGCAGAAATGTATATTATATTTGAAAACGTATTGACAGTTTTTCTGTCACTGACGCCAGCTGCCGAGCATGAGACATAAAACACTCTGATTTTAGCGGAACTAGTGGAAATTTGACTCTAAATTATCACTAAGCACCAGGCCAGGCTGTCCCCGGTTTATCCGTGCATTTCAGAATCAGAAATCTGAACCGGACAGATTCTGCACAAGTATGTCAGCAGGCCACTGTGTCAATAATGTCCATGTATTTACAGTACGTGGACCCCCCCCCCAGAGAAGGTCAGTTTCAGGATGTCAGTATTCATGAATGTATCACTTTCATGTTCAAACAACATTATGAACATGATATACTATGTAATTAATTCATTCCCAGTCATCCATTGAATTCAAAGAGATAAAAGAGTTTATGGAATCTTAACCAACCATGTTGTAATTACATACTGGCCACTGTTTCAGTGATTGGAAACATTAATTACATTTTATCGATATCTATGAAAATATCTTCTAAACATTGTGTGTGTAATTTTATAGATGTTTAGTATCTTCATTATAAGTCTGTGGATATGTTATGTCAGCAGGTAGAGAAAATGACTTTTTTAATGTCCCGTATTGGTTACATTGCAGAATCAGATGATATTAGTAGGATACTGGAAACATACCGTCATTGTGTTTTAATTGTTTTTGTAACAGGGCTTATGTTGATTTGTCTTCTGATTTTTGTTGTAGTATCAATCACTGTCATTACCCCCAGACATCAACCACCGTATAAACACGCATTAGCAGCCGCTATGTAACCAGGTCGTCTTTTAAACCTGAAAGGTATTTTGTTAGGGGGAAAAAAAGCACTAAAATATCAAAATAACATATAATCTATTACTGTATACATTATTGTACCATGGAAGAAAGAGTATCAGTCTGCTAAAATAATTATGTGGTGTGTGTTTGTGTGACCTTCTTGTGTGACTGATCAAGCTTGCCTTTTGAATTCTTGGGATTAGTTTTGGTGTATTACGAACAGGTAGCTCAGACTTGTCTAGGACTGCCTAATATACTTGTGTGTAAGTGAACCCTGTTTTTACATCTCATTTTTAAGACCTAAATATCTCGATTTACATGCTATTATATGCAGTACACACAGACAACAAGATGGACTTGGACCAGTATATAAAGATTTTTTTCCAAAATTTAACTTTCTAAATAAGTTCTAGAAGTTGTTCATGTGTAAAATTAGTAAATGTAGTACTAAATTAATACAGTTTGAGAACTACTAAAACAGTTTGCGAAATATTTTGCATATTCACTTTATATTTACATTGCTTCATGCTCTGAAGAGATTCAATGAAAAGCCATCCAAAAGCAGTCTAAGATGGTGTGACACAAACAGAAATCCCATACAGAAATATTTAGGCCACTTCAATTAAAAGGAGAGTAGCGGAATGTTGCTAACGTGACTGTCCCAACTGTTTTTCAGAGGAGAAGATGTATGAGAATGACACAGTAACTGTAATTTCAACTTAATTTGTATTGTGTAGTGGGAGCAGAATTTATCATCAGTGCTTGGAACGCTAAGCCAACATGTACAGCAAAAAAAAAAATACAGTTCTTTATAAGCACAGTACATGTACTGTACTCACAGGGGCTTCTACTGTTAATAGAAAAAAATGTGACAAAAATGTATTGTACATCACAACACCAATTCTCACATGCAAATACTTCTGTAATGACGAATTAGCGTACAGAGTTTTCGTTTTCACCGGGAGCCGAGATGCACTTCATCCAAGTGGTTTTTGATTCCGTTTTTGAACGCTCTCCCTGCGGTTTGCGAGTGAAACAGAGTAAGGTCAGGCATAACGGCAGCGTGGGGCGGCTCTGGGAAGGACTCCTGCACGTGTGGCATCCCACAAGCCTGGCACACTATCTGTTGTGTTTGATGCCATCATGTGGCAGCTCTGCATCTCATTTCTTTTTTTAATGCTCCTTGAAATTCAGCGCATGATCGTAGGTATGAAATAAGTCATATTCTCTGCCCATCAGTCTGGGAGTGTGTCACGTCCACATTCGTTTTGTGGTTGCACATCACACAATGATATGTGCAGCTCTGTCTCATTTGAACAACAGACAGAAATCTGAAGGAAAATGTGGGGCATCTGTGCAGGGTTATTAAGGTCATATGTCACAGGTCATGATACATAGCGGCCTGGTGGCTCAGTGGGTAGAGCTTCAGGCTTGGATGTGGTCTCCTGGCTTGATTCGTGCCCCAGCTGCCAGGTGCATCCTGAAGCAAGCCACTCAGCACTAGCTCCTCAGGTACTGTGTGTGGCTGCCCACTGCTCCTCGCAGGGGGATGGGCTAAATGCAGTGAACAAATTTTCTTGTGACATGTATGTGTAACATGTATATATACAAAGTGTCAATAAAAGCAATTTTTTGTTATTATTACGACCTATCTATTTGTTTGATTCTACACCTCATTACATCTGCAAGACCAAAAATTAGAAAGTACAGAGTTTACAACACTAGTCAATCTTTCCCTTCTGTCTACTGAAATAAAAAGAAAATGTAGAAGTCACCATAGAACTTTTTCCATATGTGTTATAGGTGTTTTTTATTATATATCGCATGTATATAAAAAAAACAGATAAAGTGTGACCTTGCACGTTACAGGTACCCGGTGTGTCTAAGTGCAAGCGTATTTCAGTTCCCTCCCTAACAGTGAAATATGTCCTATGGATTATTCTATGCAAAAAAAGAAAACAACACTAAAATATACCAGTAAGCCTTCGGAAGGCTGTTTTCCTTTAAAATGGATTTCAGAGTACACTAGGGTGTCTTCATTCAATACCCTGATCCCTGGTTTTGCTTTATTTATGAATAAATACCTTTGATCTGATGTCTGTTGTCTGTCTGTTGTATTCATGTTTTAGTCTCTTTTGTTTTTAGCTGTAATAACTATAGACCATCTGCATTATTTACATTTTATATTTCCGGTCTGCACGGTTCTAAAGCAATGGGGCCTTTTGCGGTTTGAAACCCTAAGGTAATAAAACTTGTCAAGAGCATTTGAAAGGATTTATACGAGTCCTATCACAATTAACATTCTGAAAATGAAAGGAGCTGCTAAATGTGAGTACGTCGGCACAGGACGCTTGTGTCAACACCTGGGACGAGCCTTTCCAAATAACCACTGCGGAAAGTTCGATAGGGTTTTCCTTTCCGTTAATAGCAAAATCCATTGGGTTATGCGGAGACCTGATCCCGGGGGACCCGTCATTCTCATTTAGTTTAATGTCACCTCCGTAACACAACTGCAGCCTTTTCTCGATCATATTTGCTTCGAGCCCCCTCACCATGGGAGCCAGAGACATTTAAGGCATGTCGTCACATAGCATGTTTGCCTGCAAATTCAAACCTTTTTGACTTGGGTGGAAAGACATTTTTAAACATGATCAAAGGGTAAAGCAACTGATGTAAAAGTCTGCCAGATAAAAAGCCTTATAAAAAAAAACCTGTTTTGTTACCAGCTGTGAAACGGTATGTATGTCTACTTATAAGGCACAAGTAATTGTGTTTAATGTACTCCAATTATGTGGCCACAGAACAGTGCGGGAAGATTAACGATAAAGGTTTTTGCAGTATGAAATGTGAAGTGACAATCGGCGCGTGTTCAGAATGTGTTTCTGTCTGCTCAGGAATTGTCTCCTCACAGCAAGATCACAGAATACTTTAAAACTTCAGCAGGCATTCGAGTTTTGGTGTCTTCCCTTTCGCTTCCTAAACACAGTCATATAAGTTTTCTGTAGTTCTGTATAGTTCTGAGATTTTATTTATATGTGAGAAATAGAATTTTACTTGCTTTGCTGCACAGAGGTTGAAAAGAGGCTGTTTTGACATTAAATGTTAGGCCTTTGAAACAAAAAAAGTTATTTGCAAAAGTATTGGTAATTAACTTTATGTCAGTGTTTAGGGTTTTACTAATTTACCTATTATAAAAATACAAAACAATTACCAAGATGCAGTCTCTTTAAAAAAATCTATTGTTTTTGAGATGTTCTTGGCTTTTTAAAAATAATTCATTTACTGTTATAAGACACCCCAGCAAAGAATTTGCTACGATAACTTCCCTATCTTACCAAAAAACTCTCATTCATCTTTCAAAGAGCATATGGATATTTTTTGCACTCACAGATGCATTTATACTGACAAATTGCTCATTAAAGGAAAAACTGAAGGTTATCCACTCATTTATCCTTGGCTGCATTTACAAACCTCCGCACAAAATTGAGCACAACTTTTTCCATTTTTATTATTTAGAATATATAGTTTATCAGTGTATTTATATATCGCATGACTGGAAAAAAAAAACCATTCCAGTTTGGTTGATTCTTGATCATAATGTCTTTTGTTGTTTTACTGCCTATTAGATCCTCCCAGTAAACAGTGTTCCAGCTGGGGGTCTTGAGCCTGCCATTGGCCTGGTGGTTCAGGTCCAGCAGAAGGGAATTGACTAGCTGGTCCCAGCCTAATATCACAGAACCACTAATCAGGGCCCTGGCAGGCAGTGGATAAAGAGTGGCCAGCCCCGCGTTCTGTCCTTCGGTCCTCGTGTGGCCAGGTGACATCTGCTCATCGGTTCTGAGCGTTGCTTGAGGAACACAGAGAGTGACGTTGATCGGGTCGTTACGTGCAGTTCTCTCATCCAAGGCGGACAGGTGTCCACTTTCAGATGGCGCACGCTGGGATTCTTTAAAAAAAATTAAAAAACATGGCAAGAGTGGCCCAGGGCCCGCCAGCCATCCAATTCATTTCTGGACATTCAGCAATAACAGTGAAGTTAAATGGTCATAGAATTTAAATGGCTCAGTTCTTCCAAGCCTGTGCATATCTCTATTAACAGTTTTCAATCATCGTTAGTAGGCAAAGTTTATTTTTTATCACTTATTTTAATAGCACACTCTACATTTAAGTATGTTACACAGTTACATTAGCTGTTTAATTTTGGTTTATATTTTAAATTTTTGGCACCCCTCTTTTTGTAATAACTTGTAAAAAGGGTCACTGCCCTCGTTTAAGTGTGAAATTTAAGGTAACTTTAACACTGAAAGGTATCTTCCACCTGCTAAAACCCCTGCAACACACACACACACACGTCAGGATGTAAATCATAGTACACTTCGCATACAGCTACAAAAATACAAGCCCCAAATAATGATCAACTTACAATGCTTTCTGTGTGTGCTTGTCAGTTACATATAGTTAGTAGAAATAGTGGCAAAAGCAGTTGGTGTTTTAGATCAAAAGGATGAAAGAGTCAAAACTTGGACAGAAACGGACTTTATAATGAACAAACACATTGCATTCGGTCACCTTCCCTTCTCTCCTCAAACTGTAGGCCTTGCACCATCTGTTTCTTTGTGTAAAATTCAGATTGTCAGAGCTCACAGCCCATGACTTTCAGGGAAGTAAGATGTTGCATGACCTTGCACTGTACATCTGCATGGATGCATTATGCCTTTGTTTTTAGGCAGCCTGCAAAACTGTGCTCATCTCTTTAAAGGTCAGTATGATCAATGATTTAAGGTGGGTTTGCTGACTATTTCTGTGAGATTTTCTCAAACTTTTAACATAATTGTGGTTTATTTACTGTACAATCAATTCACCATCTTGACGACCCCATGCCTTTCAGTCTGTCTTTGAGGTTTACATTGTCTATTTGTGGCAGTAAGACGCAGAGCAAAACTAATAACCTTAAGTTAAATACTTAACTGGACTGCTGGTCCGGTCTATTCTTATTTAATCTCTAGGTGTCATAACAAATGTGATGGAGGCAATTTTTTTGTCACATTGAAGCAGTATTTTACTGTAACACGCTAACCTCTCAATGTACCACATGACGTCAGTTTGACATAATGAGAAAACATATTCATCTTCCCTCAGCTGCCTGTCATTTCCTTAGCACCATTTTGCAAGAGTATTTTCATAATGAAAATAAAAGTTACTGTGTCGTTTCCACAACTCATCACAAAAAGGTTTCTGGCTAAATGTCAGATTTGATCATTTAAATTTACATTTCTCAGCATGGGCTTCACAAGAAAAGCTGTATATTAGCCTGTGGTTTTCAAAATGCTTACACAATATAAGTTTTATATTAGTGTGCCACTAACATTGACAAGATAGCTAAAGGGTTAATTACATCAGTCAAATTTAAAAATTAAATTTTTTTATTGTAGTACAGTGTAGTGGCATAACACGACCAAATAAACTTAGTGGCAGGTTTGACGGACTAATCAAGTTTGCCTGTATGTCTTCATGGTGTTCATTATTGTGTAATTTGGCCTGGAGCAGAAAGTCACGACAACAGCTTCATTGTTTCTCTGTTTCTTCTCTTTTTCCGCCGTACGGTCAGCGGTCGTCCTGGACTGAGGGCTTTACGTCCAGAACGGCGGCGAGGTCTGAACTCCAGCTTTTTGGTTACTGGTCACAATGCAGTCTGTGCAAGCTCAGTTCATCTCGAGGTTAGCAGGGGTTCGTCGTAAATCACTGTCTTACTGCACTACGCGTAACGTGTTGTCCAACAGTGAGCCCTTTGTCACACCGGAGCTTGCCTCTACAGTCCTGGTACCACAGCCACGGTGCCGGGCGCTGACGGTCACTTCAAAAGCAGTGAGCGCCTTTGATCTCGTGAGCTGCGATATGCTGATATGAAAGGAGGCGGCGTTTGTATTTGAGCCGCCCGACTGCCAATCAGCTGTCAGACCAGAACTGCGGTCTCTGCAAGCGTCTAATTGCGTTACAGAAGAGGTTAGCGCGGTTCTGGGCTTTGTCTTGCTCTGGCTGGCTTTGTGCCTGTGTCTGCAGATAGAAAGGAAAAACCTAATAATCCCGCCATCCAATTCATCTTGCCAGCTCGGTTTTAATGGGAAGCTCGCTGCTGAAATTGCTCTGATAGGAGACTGCAGACAACTCGTGCTCAATTATAACTACTGAACTCCACATTGTACCATCAGCATGCTGCTGCCACTATATTAAGGAACCTTGAAGCCATTATGCAACTGGTTATTTAAAAAAATATGACTAAACGACGCAAATAACTGATTTTTTTTTACAAAATCAAACTTTTGCAATGTACAAATGTTATTTTTATAAACTGCCTGATGGATGTGTTTCTATTAATTTCTCAGATCTTAACTGCGATGCTTTAAAATTCATTGCGCTGTCTGTGTTTTGATGCATGCATGAAACACAGGGAGAGCACAATCGTGGTGTTTCCAGCTCACCCGTGTGTGATGGATGTGTGTCTTATTGAAAACCACAGGCAGGTCACCCCCTGTCACATGTCCCCAGAGGGGTGTCTCTGTGTGATTAAAGTGTGCTGCACAGAGGCTGTGACCAACAAGGGGAGACAGAGGACAGGCTCGTTTAGCCGGGTCACAGCACCCGGTGCCACGTGTCCGCTCGTTGCACTCTCTTTTGGAATTGACCAGAACACACACTGTAACACAGCCTGGGTCAGAAATAATGATCTACCTAAGTATATAACTCAGGGGCAATTTTTTTAACAGACATGTAATAAACTGGGTGGGTGAGGGGTCATGGCATTATTAGCGCTCGTAGGATGGGTGCAGAGAATCCCACTGGGGTGGTACAGGTTAAACCCAAAAAGGAGAGGAGTATAATGCAGCAGCCCCACGACTGACAATAAAGGGACCTCTTTGAGCTGACCTGCTGAGAGCCAAAGTTGAGGGTCAGGCTCGGTCCTTCAATGACGGAGGTGCACGTTGTCCTTTCAGCTAAAGGAAGAAGCCTCGGAACAAGCAAGCATAACAGCACTTATAAGTTTACTGTGTATGCGTGTAAACAACATCCATTATTATATTATAAATTTTCCTTTCATTTCGTGTATCATTGCTTTGTGAGTTTGTATCTTTGCTTTTGGAAGATGGCCGTTACCTTTTATGCTTGTCAGGCACATTTGAATCACCAACTGGCATTAAACATGTTTGCAAGTACCACCCCAAGTATCGAAGTACCAAACAAGTAGCACGGTTAGTGTGGTACATGAATACTGGTACGGGTGAGGGTGCACCACAAGTCAGTGGAATAAAGTAATTTTTTAGTACCAGAAGTTTGGTACCAGGTACAGTGGAAAAGCACCCTTAGTTAGTGAGTCCTTCAGTAAGAAATGGCCCTGACCAGTTTGGTGCCCTAGGCAAGATTTTAGTTAACTATTTTTAATTTTTAAATTTTCCTCCTTCCCTCATTTGGGGCCCCAGTTCAGTCAGTGTCAGTCACGGTCAGTGCCCCTAGCATTTGCTTATACGGCCTAAACCCAGGGCTGGCTCTGCCTTAGGTGAATGAAAATGTGGGCTGGGGCGAGGGAATGTGTCTCCATCGTGGATTTCCTCGGTTATCAGTCTGGTGACTGCTGGTAAAGGCTGTTATGGTACCACTTATGGCTGGCTTTGATGCTCTCTGGTCTGCAGCATCTGAGGTGGTGGCCAAAGTTCCTCCACATAAAATAGAGTGCGACCTGGGTGCTGGTGGAATGGCCCCTGCTTTGTTCAGATTGTGAGGAGAATACAGCAGCGCATCTCTACAATGGGGTCCTGCATTCACAGTCTTTATTCAGAAAGCTCTCCACACACATTCACCTGTGTACCTGAACGTTACAAAATAACCTGAGGACAAACCTGCTACCTTACAGCTGACAGCCCGACCCTTGCATTAGCCTTCTCACCACTCATTGCAATGCAAGAAATGTTAGTTTAACATTCATGTCACACTTTCACCCTACACACTCAATGTTTAAAAACACATTGCTGGAACTGCACACAGCGTTCAGATACGCAGCCAGTAACTAACAAAGGGGGAAACAGGGAACCAATGGAGCTTTCATTTGGAAAATGTAATGTGTAGTATTATTTTTGTGCACCAGGCGCATAAGAAAGCACTTCACCTTTGACCTTCACCCACAGACCCGCTTCCGCTCAGTTCCTGTTTTCCTAACAGCCGGACGGCCCCCGGCTGCGCCACAGTCTTGTCCTGTGCGGCTGCATGCTGGGCTCTGCTGAGAACCCCAGGCAGCTTGTTAGTGGGAACTAAATATTGATTTGGCAGCCTGTCAATGGTGGAAGAATGAAAAAATGTCCACGAGAGACCATCTCAAACATATTCCTATCGACGTTTCGTGGACAGAGTGGAAGGCAGCTCAGCAGATGACAAGGCTGAGACCATCTCCGCTCCCTTAGGAGGCCATCGGGACTGCCGCTGTGACCCGTCTGATACTTTTTCTTCTCTTTCAGGTATCTCCCCTCCATGCCCCCTTCCCACCCCCGTTCTTAATAAACTAGACTGTCTGCTGGGACAGCACTGCTCTTGGAAGTGATCAAGGGCAGTTTATTGGCAGGTGAGATTTTTGTGGGAAAGAGGTGGGAGCCAGTCTCAGTGTGTGCTGGGCGCTTTGCGGAGTGTGTGTTTGCGCTGAAGCGTGTCTGTCCATTTGTCTGTCAGTATGTCAGCGTGTCTCTCTGTGCCTGAGGCTCCTTTCATCTTGTGTACGTCAAGGGTTTTGTAGCTAAATCTTTTTGGAATGCAGTAAGCGGTTGCATCTTGTTTTTTCTGTTATTTTGTCCAGAGAAACACAAAAGTGTCTTCATTGCAACTTCTACATTTACTTTTATGTAAAAAAAATAATGATGAATAAAATACTGAAAGAATCATGGTAATATTACCCCGATATGTTACACAACAATATCAGTCAGTTTTTGAAACTAACGTTTTACTGAAAACGCTCGTTAAATGAATACCCAGTGTTATTGTATATTATACATCCATGATGTTTCTCTTCGTCATTTAATTTTTTTAAGTTATATGCTAAAGTAAGACTTTGAAACAGGTCTCTATAATTCCAATAGCAATTGCATCAACATTAATTATCTCAGTAATTAAATCATCGATCACTGCCATACGTGACTCCGTCTCATTATACTCACACGCGTGTAATAAGTTACACTTTGGCAATGTTACCGACAGTGAAGCAATTACAGGGATGGACAGAAAGACAGAAGGAGAGCGAGGCGTATGCTGCTCCCCACCACTTGTCATGGAAGGCCTCCACTCTGCCTGTCCCTGTCATCTTTGCCTGCGGGACTGTGCTTTATCATCTCTGTGGCCCTGTAAATGGCAGACCCATCAGTCAAAGAGCCTCGTGCGTGAGCCCAGCTCAGAGTCAGCACAGCACAAGTCAGAAGGAAACTCAGACTCAGGAAAACATGTCCCCGTCTTTTTTGTGTCTCTGGCAATGGCTGGAGTTTTTAGAAATGGACATGGTAGCGTCTTTCTGGAGAATAGCACTGCATAACACTCCATGTGTCAGATGTAGTGTATTTTCACTCCATGGAGTCAGGGCTTGGAAAGGTAATTGCCCAGCAGTATTGATTTAATTGCCTGGTTTTATTTGTGGAATCCTAATTATTGACTGGAGGTAAATTTAATGGAGCAGTCTTTATGAACTCTGGGAGATAGCAGCCAGTGCTTTTACTCATAATGAAGACCATCATATCTCTTTAGATCATTCCTCAATCTGTTCCACTCTGACAACACAATAACACGGGGAAAGTCATTGACTCTTGTTTTTATTATTACTTGTGTGGTTCGCTATACTGGAGCAGAAGGAGGGACTGCGGTCTAACTCGCGTGCGCTGTTAGACACGAGGGAGGTATATTTTACGCACGGCTCTTAAGTCTTAACGACTCCAGGTTTAGAAAAAAAAAAAACGTTCACTCCTGTTGCAGCTCCCGCATGTTTTCAAAAGTTGTTGTGCATATATAATTGGGCATTTTAGCGTAATCAAAAAGCAGCAATCAATTTGTGAAAAATGGCAACCTATTTAAATCTGACGTGCGTTTTCTGATGTACGTCAAGTCGTTAAGATCCTGAAAGTTTCATCTGATTTGGATTCTAGTTTTCCCCAGTCACAAAATGCCTATTGACTACCATTTTTAATTTCCTTTTTCCGCTTCTTGTCTATCTTGAAGTGCTTTCCGTGACTTCAGCATCAGCGCGTGAAACGAAACTGGGCAAAAAAAAAAAAAAAAAAAAAGTTCTGTATTAGCACCACCGGGTGTGTTGTCCGCGTTGTATTGTAGTCGTGAGGCGAAGAGAGGAACAAAGAAACGAAGCGTTGTTTAGCCTAATCTTAGGTGTATTTAGGTCAGCCCAAACGGTGCTCGTTGCGCAGACCTCATGATGGAAACAATAAAAAACACACACATTTTAATTACTCCATCTACAGCCCCATGCGCCCAATTCCCTTTCATATAACTCTCTTGTGAGTTAAACGGAGAACACATAGCAACTGCAGCGCTGGAGTATAATTAGAGAGGGGAAAAGAATAGATCGGCTCTCCGGTGATTCTCTCACCTGATTGCATTCCTGAATGCGACATATTCATTACTCCTTAATGGAATGCAGGTTTAAGTAGGTCTGGCATGCTTTTTTTTTTCCACCTCTTGTTGTTGTTCTTATTTGATCACTTAAATTTCAAACAAAAGTTAAAGACATCAAAGATCAATACGTGAGTTTCTTCAAAACGAACGCGTCTCGTTGAAGAACTCCAGTAAACGGTTAAAAGACAAAAAAAAAAAATAACTGTACGGGTAACGATTTAAACATTTAATGGAGAAAGTTTCGTTATTAAAAAGTATATATTTTAGGTTGGTTGAATATTCAAATTGGAATTATTTACTTCTGCCATGCTATGATGGCCCTCTGCGTGTCGAGCGTGAAGTGGAAAATTGCATAGAAGCCTGTTGCAGTATCAGGGCACTGCCAGCGTCTCCACAACCAAAAACGGACAATTGTCTCTGATATCGTGTCATAAAACGGAGAGAGCAATCGATGTGCTGAACAAAAACATTGATCAGACCGCCCTGTTTAAAAGGCTTTCAGTCACGACTGAGGAAAGAGCAGGCAGCTCATTAAAGATTGAGACAAGCTCATTGTGGCGTAAATGAAAACATGATATGCGCCTAAAATCAAACCGTATTCTTTCCGCGCTCGTTACTAGCACGATTCTCAGTGGGTCACTACCTTTGCTTTCATCTTCGTTGTCTGTGACATGCATTTTTTACTTTAAATTGGGTCCCGGTATATGTCTGCAGCCCCATGCAAGAGGACGGATGGATCGACAAATTTAGAGGAAGAGTTCTTTCAGCAACGTTATCGTATTCAAGGTGAAGCCTTCCACTGAGAAGCGATAGCGCCTTTAGGACAGCCTCGGGCTCTGCTCCATTAGCGCTGTCACAGGGGCCCTGTAAAACACTTCCACATCGCGCATCACTCTCCGTCTCGCAAGCCAGCCCGCCGCCGCGCACAGAGCCTGCTAAACTGCCCTTTAGATAAGAGAAGCCGATGGATGCGGTCTCTCTCCCCCCAGGCCTCCAGGAAGATGACAACGACGCGATTGCCTCAGTCAGCCGGGCAGAGTCACGTGTTGCATGAAGTGCCAGGTGCAACTGTCCCGCGGGACAAAAAGCAATGGTTCAGTCGAATGACAATAGGATGTAAATTTGCTTGGTGTTTCGTGTGATCGGCAAAGGACCGTATTAATACCAGCTTTCACCAAAGGCGATAAAAATCACTGGGGGCATGTTTTGCACGAGGAGTATGTTAACCTGTGTATGTTAGAGCGCACGACGTGTGCTAAAGACCTCTTAGGTAGAAAATCCGGTTGAACTGGGTAGCTTGTGTTGCAATTTTTATATATATAAAAAAATCATGCCTAGAAATTAACTGACGTTTTATGGAAAAGAGAGCAGAAATAGCCAATTGTTTCGAAGTGGGATTAATACGTCACTTTTGCTGAATTTCTAAAATACGCATAATACTGTATTTGTTTCTCGTGTTTTTGATCATTTCAAAATTAACACAGAATAACACCATCGCAGGCAGTATATTTGTGTGATCATTAAGACAGTGAGACCATCACAGCGTGTTTGCGTGACCGCGAAGTCAGTAAGACCAGTGCTCACACTGCAATGTATACCACTGGTGTGTAATTTCTATCTGCTTCATTATATGAACACATCAGAGAAGGGACTAGTTCCCACGGGTCTGCGGTGGCTGAGAGGTGAGGAAACAGCTGTGAAACTGCGTGACAGTACATGATACTATGCAGACTTACGGAACAATAACGTCACGTTTTACGGTTGCAGCTCTTGATGAAGCCCCGTGTCGTGACCGAGTAATTCCCTTGCAGTATTTCACTGATTTCTTTTCTTCGGTTTACCTTATTTTATACACGCCGTATCTGTAACGTAACTGCTCAGCACAGGAGACACATATGCTTGAAACACATTTTAATGTCCTGAAGTCCACATGAATTGAAATAATAGTTTGGACAGGGGAAGGAATTGAAAGTACACTTCTCTTTGGGAGGTGAAATCATGACATCTAATGCACATGTTCTGCGTGTTCCGTTTCTGAAAAACAGTGGCTCGAAAACGAGGTGTGACTTAAGCCTGCCTCCTTTTTTGCTCTCTCTCTCGTTCCTCCTCCTCTATCTTTGGACTTTGGCTAACAAAACAACGGCCGCTCCGAAAAAGCCTGGAGATGTCAAAACGGAACGCGCTTTCTCGATTCCCTTTCTTCTCCGGCGATCCCCAGCCGCGGTGTTCTTAGTGGGAGCCGAGCCGATGAAGATGAAGGAAAGTGCTGACGCAGAAGTCTGCTTCACCGGGCGAGAACCCGGCCGCGGGCGGTCCGCCGACATGCCAAAAACTGTCAGCCTCCTAAAATTCTTAGATGGGTTTTAATTTGGAACCGGTGCTCTGTTTGGAGCGGGGGGAGCTCAATTTGCGGGCGATCGCTTGATGTAAAGGCAGATGGGACCTTCCGATTGGCTGTTTTGAGTTCACCGCAATAGCCGCTCTACACGTACTATGAGCTCCTTTTCACCTATGGCCAATTTATGGACACTCCTGCCTGTCAATGTCCGTTCGTCCCCCCCCCAAAAAAACCTTGTTCCTTCTACAAATGCTATTGTAAGAGTTGATAATACTTTAGCTTTTATTTCTACCTCAAACAAGGGTACCACACCTGAAAGGGCAGATTGTTCAAGGCTTGGAAAGCCATTTACACATTAAGTCAGCCTTTCTTTTCCATGCTTCCAATGTATAATTGTAGGTAGTCTTCATGGGTGCACAGGGATTGTCTTTTCAATGCTATAATGGATGATTATTTGGATTTTTATCTGATTCCAAAAGCTTATGAAAAGGGAAAAACACCAAAAATATACAACCTGTTTACTTGCTTTTTATTTTTTATACTTTATGCCTTATTTTATCTGATCTGTAAAGCACTTTGGTCAACTTTCAATTGTTATAAAGTGCTATATAAATAAATGTTTATGTTGACTGAACCCATGCCCAATCACTAGAAAGTATTCTATAGTGTTGTGCCTAACACCCCGTGAGAAACACCAAAAAAACGGACATCTAGACATCACGTACCGGTTGTAACATGGTTAAACAAGGCCCTGTAATTGACACGTGTTTCCTATTTACCGGCACGCTGCAGTTTCTCTGCCTGTTTTAAACTGTGTCACAGAATTTTCAGTATTCACGTAGAATGGACCGAAATGTCATATACACTAAAGCGCTTCAGTATTTCGTGTCCTGTGGCATTAAACGCTGAAAACGGCGAAACTATTGGAATATAATGGCAGGGACGCGATTAATTGGTGTTGCACGTGCCCAGAAATGGCTGAGATCCTACAGGGTGGCGCGTGTTATTAACACCGACAGGGCATTGTGATTCGATGGACATTCTCATTTCTGCCTACTTCTTTCTCAATAGCTGCGGTGCAAATTACGAAATTCAATTAATATGCCTGTATGGGTTCATTATTATTAATTATTGATCGCCACATTTGCCTGATAGATATTTGGGTCGTTTACTATTCCCAAGCACAAAAATCGAAATTAAACCTGTTTTCCTGCATTTCAAATTGACTTATTCTGCACTGAAATAATTAGGAATTGTAGGACTATAACACCTTGCGTCATACCCTTATATAAAAATGTAGTCCAGAGTTTCGTAGAGAGGAGCACTGAACTGTTCTCAGTGCATTGCATGAAATCTGGTCACATGTTCTGGAACTTTCGTGGCACGTTCGTTGGATGAACTCAAAACACTAAATTAATCCCCATCCCCTGTATGGTGTTTGTTTCCTTATTTGCAGAACGCAGGGGGGGGGGGTCTAACCCCAAGGTACAGGACAAAGTGAGCTCTGACCCTATCCCCTTCAGCGATGTGCAGGAGGCTGTTAGCACCTGGCGCGGGTCAGCAAACAGACCTGTGTAGCCACAGTGTGGTGCTGCTTCTCCAGATGGGCTCGTCCCTGTACAGATTTGTTATTAATGACCCAAGTAAAGAAACACCAGGAAAAGAGATCCAGTGCTAAATGTATATAGATACAGTTTCTTTAGTGCTTCGCTCGGGCTCTGCAGCTTCAGTGTTACAATGACAACATGTTTAAATTTTGTCCATGATGTAACTTTCATATTTACACCTTTAAAGCACATACGAATGCATAAGTTGCATGTACACCTTTTCTGTGGATTTACAGGTGATGTGGCTTAGAACATCTACTGTATATTTTTACACTATAGCAGGAATTCAGGTTTCTCTTTGTCCCTAGATGTAATCATAACACAGTCTGCAATAAATACTTTTAACGCATGTAAGTGGCGTGTAAGTAGCGTGCTGACAGACTTCACTGCCTGCATTTTCTCTCGCCTAATCCATTCTTTGCAGTTTCCTTTGTTTCGTTCTCCATTTCTTTGTCTTTCCTCCTTTCTCACACTTTTTTTTAATGTACAAATTAACGACCTTATGTACAATTACCCGATAAGGAATTAACGCGAATAATTCAACTTTTTATCTCATCAAATTATGCTAATGATGTCGTTTTCCTTTATCTTTTTATAATAAAGGATTAGTCCAGGATGATGTCTCCTGCAACTCAGGGACCAATTTATCCAGGATACCAGAGAAGGAAGCCCTTGTGGTTAATTATCATTAATTAACATAGTTTGCATCTTTTTTCTTTGAATACCCATGGGCTGGCTATTGTCAATATTTGTCCCATATAAATTAGCAGTTTCTAGTCACTGTCCTGAAGCATAATATCACTAATGACAAACATTAATAACTCAGAGAATCATTTCACTTTGGGAGGATGTGGGGGGGGGTTACTGGAAAGGCAGTGCTACACAATTTGCATTGATTGCATACTTTCTCTGTTTACCTTTTCCCAGGCAGACTGCCTAGTCAACATGTTTTCCCCTCGTTCTTGTGACTGACACTTCAGCTCTTTATGTGACATATTCAAATAGGCCTATTCCCTGAGGTTTAATTAACCTGGTCTTAACACTGTACTTTAGCGAAGATGTTAAAAGGTACTGACTGAACACTTCAGATCTGCCGCGATGCCAAATATAATTCCGCATCTTCCGTAAGACAGAAGAATAAGACTAATTTAGTGTTTTTAACAATCTCGTTAAAGAGGTCTCATTGGAGGATTACTTTGATCAGCAGTTCCAAACGCAAAGTTTTTCCCCTTCTTTTACTTTCTGTTAAGAGAAACATATCTGTTTTTTCCCATCAGTCCCTGGTTTTTATGTCATTGTGTGTGTGTATGCGCGTGTGTGTGTGTGCGCGTGTGTGTGAGGGGGTGTTTAGGAGTTGGGCTGAAGACAAGGAATGTGAACCAATTCCCAGACGCCTTGTGCAGGCCAGGTATTTACTCTAAATACAGAGGAAAGCGCGTGTGACCTTAAACCCAAAAATCATGGAAATTAGCAGGTGGAAACAAAACACATAAAGTCCACCTTGTTACCCTTTTAGCATTTTTATTTTTCTCTTTTCAATCTAAAGTCTCATATGAACATATTCTGTTCTACAATTGTATATAAAAAAGGTTTAATGTTATACACCCCCCACAAGTTATCATCAGGGTACAATAAACTACTAAATTTGTAATGAAGAGAGCAAACTGTTGTAATTTAAGTTTTTGTATTTTATATATTTTTCAATTTATAATAATAATAATAACAACAATAATAATAATCAGCTGTTATTTTCATTGCTATGCTAGAGTCATTGACACCCAGAGTACCCCCCCCCCCCCAGATGGGACCTTCACCCAAGGAATGCCTTGAGCCTGAGGAGAGCTGCTCCCACACCTGGAGCACAGAAGAACCCCATAATTATATTTACATTCATAGTCTCCATTTTCAACTAAGTATTCTGTAATGTTAGCATGCCAAGGAGGGGCTGGGCAGCCAGTCAACCTTGGACCCCCAGAGGTTTTTTTTTTCCACACTGTGGAGTTTTTGGTTTCTCTCCTCCATGGTTGTCTGGTTTTATCTTTAACCTCAATGATCTGCCTGCTGTTAATTCTGTATTATCTCTAATTTCTTTCTGTGAAGCTCTCTGAGACAACTTGTTGTGAAAGGCGCTATATCAAAATTAATTGAAGTGCATACTTATACATGTTACATAACCATGTCAATGAAATTTGTTCTCTGCATTTAACCCACCCCCTGGAGGGAGAGGTGGGCAGCCACACACAGCGCCCAGAGAGCTACTGCTGAGTGTCTTGCTCAAGGACACACCTGGCAGCTGGGCCAGGGTTCCAGCTGAGAGCACGGCTACCTACTGAGCCACCAGGCCACTTCCAACTTTCACCATTGTAGAGTTTAACATGACACAAAATTCAAATGTATTTCTGCACCACAGCAAACGTGACGTATTACATGGTGGTCAGTGGATCAATGTGCTGGGATGTGGAAGCCTCCTGGTTTTAAGCCCGCTTCAGCTGCCAGGTGCATCCGTGAAGAAGACACTCTGCATTAACTCCCAGGGTGCCGAATAATGGCTTCCCACTTCTTCCCCCAGGGGGTGGGTTAAATGCAGAAAATGAATTTTGTTGTAACATGTATGTGCCATTTGTAAGTTGCTTTTGGACAAAGGTATCTTCTAAATCAATCAACATACTTAATTCAATTTACACCAAAAAAAAAACTTTTTTCTGTTACATCGACCGTTTTTGTATTAAAAAACTGTCTCCTTAACATAAACGTTACTGATGAATGAATCAGGACTGGCATTATCTCAGCTTTATATGTGACTCTGGGCTGAGATTTGTGTTTTCTTTGATTGTCACTGGTAGTCTGTTGAACTGACAAGCACACCTGGAATGTAACAAGAGATAAACATTCATTCAATTCACACGGAGCGAGGCTCTGACAACAAAGGCGTCTTTGTTTTCATTACACAAGCACAGGATATGTCTATTCTTCATTAGCTCAGCAGACCCCAGGACAAACCGCAGGCACCAACCAAAGATGGGCGGAGCCACGGAGTGGCGCGCCAGCCAATCGCTGATCCAGGGCACGTTTGCGCGAGTCTGTAGCGTGGTGTAAGGGCTGCCTCCGCATTTCATATAAACATGTGAGGGGCGAGCCCGTTTCTGCTAATCACCCTCCCTCCCTCTTTATCTTAGTTTCCTTCCTAAACACCCACTGAGGTACAAATTAATAAAACTGGAACCGTTATAGTTTTAATACATCTATAAATTTATTTGTTGTGGGGGAAATTACGATGACCTTTAAACCACTTAAAAATGAAATGCATTTTCCGAGTTCTACATTTGCATGTTTGTAAAGAATTCAAACAGCAAATATCTTATGACCAAAATGTGTCCTCAGATACATTATTCAAGAAACATTTTCGATTTAGGGTTTGTCAATTATTGTCACGCAGTTCCACTGTACACGTTCCATGCACTATGTAAGAGAAAATATCATGCTGTACTCAGTGAGAAATGGCAAAAATAGCAATGCATGCAGCAATTTTTAAAAACTACTTTTACTCTCACATTTACCACAAGATGGCGCAATATACAAAATAACCAGAGTTTAACGATTTTGTTTCTAAAATAATATGTCCAGCCACATGGTGGTGTCAGGTACAATGCATACTTGCGGGTGGTTCTTATTTTAAGCTTCTATTTTTTATTTTTACAGGAACTGTTGATACTGTAATAAGCTTTCTGAAAGTCGATTATTTTGTGATCGTGAAAGAGGTTGGCGAAGTACTCAGTTAACAGCAGTTACTTTCATGACGCTGTCATTGTTTTTAAATATAGTTTATAAACCTCCTTAAATTGTTATGCGGAGTATTAGTTCGTTATTTAAACGTACAAACACCAAAGAGAGCTGTAGGAATACACTTACAAGACGCGCTTTTCCTGGTTCGTATGAATTACGATCGGTCGCTGTCCGTGGTGCTGAAATTATCGGTCATGCAACATACATAAACCTGTTACCTCTGTCATTTTACTACAGTAATTTTAAACGAACAAGCACAAAAATCAAAGGGCTGTGTAAGATACTACTAGGTCTTGCATATTAATCATTTCGTTGTATTATGTATAATCGCATTGTCAGTTTACAACTGATTTTGTAGCCAACATATATTTGTACTTGGTTAAAATTGCCATTCAAATAATTTCTTTCTGTGTTAAGTCAAATTATTTTACTATATGTTAAATTAACTGTAACTTAACGAGTTTTAATATTTACTCAGCATGATTACATAACCGAACAAGGTGTTTCTAGAAAAAGGAAAAAAAAAAACATCCTCTTTCCTTAGCGTCTACCGGTGCCCCCCACCTTACATTTACCTTAGAGGTCTTGTATGTGCACAAATTACACCTTATAATTAGCAGTCATACTCGCATATTATTTAAAAATAATTTGTCGACGTGTGGTTGTTTCAATTATTTGGTGGCTGTTTATGCTGCTTCTTTAAGCGCTCGACGTGATTGCCTGACACGTCACTGGTGTGTCGACATTACAATAGCACTAGACCCAATAACATGAGCATAGAATTAGCCAGAGCTTGCACCTGGACGGATCCAACAGCTGGGACAGGTTCTCTAATAAAAGACATTTTTGACTGATCGTCAACATACGATATAGTCAGACCTAAGTACAACTACAGTACACCTCGAAAAATGTCGGTCGCTGGACTGAAGAAACAATTTCACAAAGCCACACAGGTAGGTCTGCCCTATTGTCTGTTTAGTGCCCGGTGTAACGCAAACGATACAGGTTACTGTCTCGGAAATCAAGTGTTTGCCAATTCAAATTACAGATTTTGCTATTAAATAACATATACGAGCGCACTACTTCGTGATTCTCAAGGAAAAATAAAGGGCTTCCAAGGGAAGGTTTCAGTTTGGCATCATTAATCATTTAAAGGTTAATGTGGAACGACTGTGGTCTTTGGGCGGTACATTTGTGTTTGCAATTCGAAATAAATCATTTTTACTCTATTAACTACTATAATATAATCGACTCCATGTTAAATAATGCTGTAGACGTGCGTTTATAAAGGCATGCGGATGCATTTGTTTGATTAAACGTCTTATAATAATAATAATAATAATAACAACTGAGAATTTATTTATTTATATTTCTTAAATTAGAAGGTTGGGTTACCGTCACGGAGCAGGCTAAATGAATAATAGACTGCCTATAAAAACGCGTTGTTAGACTGGCACGACCTGCTGCCTTTGTCCTGCTATCTGGTGTAGGTATCGGTTCAGCGTTAAACAGTTATTGACATACACAGTCCCTTCAATGAAATTTCTGCACTAACGTTTAACATGCTGAGCGTTGTCGTACTCTTCTAATATACACCTCTATACACACCTGTGTGTGTGTGTGTGTGTGTGTGCACGCGCGCGCGCAACACGTGTGTATACACCTGTTATGGGATTAAGTAATGTGAGGTAACTGTAAACAAATGGTAATAGGGGAAAAAAAATACCGCTGAATCGGCAAAATATAGTGACGTAACTGCTAATGGATATTACCATGCGAAGAACTGTAATTTGTCGAAAAAATTGGTGTGTGTGTGTGTGTGTGTGTAAATGTGTATATGGGTCTCTGTGTGTTTTTGATTGAGTATGTGTGTGTGTGTGTGTTTGTGTGTGTGTTAGATTGTTTGTGTGTTTGTGTGTGTGTGTGTGGGT
>JABJVR010000013.1:2247423-2271678 GCA_025773905.1 Chitala chitala
TGTGTGTGTGTGTGTGTGTGTGTGTGTGTGTGTGTGTGTGTGTGTGTGTGTGTGAGAGAGAGAGAGAGAGAGAGAGGGGAAAGTGAATTTTGTGTGGTATAGCTTTGTAAGACCACAAAATGGATAACGAGGGGAGACCTTTTGAGAGCGCACACTGTGGAGCTAGACGCTGAGAAGCTTAGCTCGATCCAGCTGCTTGCCATTAGGGGACTATTAGATTTATCTGTCTAGTCCAAGGACTTGGGCTGCATTGTTATGTTGTAAAGTTCTCACTTAGTGTGCCTAAAACAGACTGTAAGAATAGATTTCTATCAGTGATTTCCATACTCACCACAGTTATGAACTCTCTCTGTGGTTGTCTTTTTTCCCCTTCATTCTCCTCTCCAGTCCGTTCTGTGCACACACTACATTGACAGCAATTCCATCTCAAAGCTTTCAAAAGAGATCCCCCGACGTAACTCAGAGTAGGCCCGGCTAAGCGTTTCTGATCCAGTCCTGTGAAAGAAATGAGAAGAATGGAGATGTTTTGGACCGTGTTTGTGAGCTGGGGGCCACATGTGATTAGTGTTGGTTATGTGCGCACAATACGAGCTCATTGTGTTGGGGAATAGGAAGGGGAGCTAGCTCTCCGCTGACGGTCTATTTCAAGGTCATATTTTCATTAGAATTATAGCAAATGATACAGAGGATTATTACTGCGATCAATAAAGTTACAATGAAGCAAGGGGGAGTTTGTTTTATTGACTTTCTCATGTGCAGTGGCAGCGTTAACATTTAATTGTCCTTCTGCATGTAGAGTGGACGCTCATTGTATTCTGGCTTGCATTGCAGGCGGGGCCCGGACACGGGGGCTTGAGTCTTCACTGTTCACACGGGCAACATTTTAAAGAGCCCTCGCAGATCAATTTTTTATAATGTTATGGAGAGTGGTGATCATGCGAGCTGCGCAAACGCAAATAAATAAATAAGGGTGCGCGCTTTGCAGCGCCCCGCTCTCTTATGTGCAATCCTCTGTCAGCTCGGCGGAGTGTTAAAACTTCACGCACGTAATTTTAAAGAGTAAACTTTGGTTTTCCTCGATGCGCTCCTGTGCAGGGTTTAGAACGGCCCACGGTAGCCACCCCACCACTTCCCCACCTACTGTGAGAAATAAAACTGCTGAAAAGGAGGATTTCGTAACTTTTTTTTTTAATTTATTTTATTTTTGAAAAAAATTAAAGGGTCCCTGTAAACACCATTGCTCTTTAATATATATGTATGCAGTATTTATTAATGAAATGTAGAGGGTATATAGGTGTATTTTTGCACATAATTCGACAGTACCAAGATGAAACCTTTTTGAGATTATTTTAAAAAGAAACAATGTTCTCCAGGCCATGGCCAGTGAAATTCACAAAGACGTCCAGGATGTAAGGTCTGAGTTACGGAAAACGAAGAGGAGGAGGAAGAGGAGCTTAAACAAGGGCCAGCTCTCCAGAGAGTCCCTGAACCGAGCGCAGTCCATTGCAGCTTCCATCCTCAACATTTCCAAGACAGACCTGGATGACCTGCTGGACACCGATGAGGTAGACACTCTGGAGGCTGTGGGCTTTAAAAAGGATAGAGTTACTCTTGGTGTGTTCAACTCCAACCTGGAGATCTGCGGACATGATTCATCCTGATGTGAAGCCACACCAAGGTGGCTGCTGGCACAGGTGGCTCCCCAGGTCACATGTTCTTTTACCACCAAGCAGGAGTGTGAATTGTTTCTTGGTATTCTTCCCTCTGAAGCAGTTAATTGTGTTCTTGACTGTTCTGCAGGATGATTATGAAGAAGCCAGAACCAGCATGAAGATGGATGGAGAGTGGCTGGATCAAATCACGAAGGTTCTGAAGCAGCAGGTCTGAGCTTTTTCTGGTCGCCTTCATTTGAAAGCCCCAGGATTATCCTCTTACGGTGGAAGTTATTGATACTCAGACTGTTCTTTCATTGCTAGTGATTGTACCAAGATTGGTGCCAAAGAATGTACCTTAACTGCCAAAGGCAATGCTTATTGAGCCGTCGATGGTTTGATTTGAGTAGAGCACGACTAGAAGTATGTGCTGTGGAGAAGGCATTCACTGCGGTGTGAGAGACTTCACACAGTGTACCTCTTTGACTCCAGCCTTGGACTGTGTAAGGCAGTGTCTGCGTGTCTCTGAGTCACGTGTTCCTTTGTGTGTAACTTATCTGTTTTTAATTGTTCACAGTTCCAGTCAGCACAGGACATCAAAGCTGGTGCCACAGATTAGTCAGTGGCACCAATGAGTATCAGGTTGCTTTATGCAGAAACAGAAATCAGCATTTACACAAAGGTTGCTTCATGCATGTTCACATTCACCTGTGGATCCTGGTGCCTGAATAAAATCTGTGCATCCCTGTGTTTTAAAAACACAGCATCTACCTGTATGTGCTCGTGTCTTGGAAAACAAGATGGCTCATCCATTTGAGTGTGGATGGATTTAAAATCTGTGAGAGCCTCCCTGCCGTGGTAAGAGAAGAAAGGGAAGCGTGTCCATAGCGCACGACAAGTCAAAACTGGTAGGGAAGCAAGGGAGGTTTTGTGAATGACACTAAACATGTCATCCCTGGACATGGCAGAGGTGACACATGAACCCCAGTGACCTTTCCCCCCACAGCCCCCACCTTCAGTCAATCTCTGTTTTCCTGCCAGCAAGACAACTCCTGCACAACGCACTTGGCCAGGGCCCACGGGCAGCTTGTTAGTGGGAGCCTGATATTGATCTGACGGACTGTCGATGCCAAGAGAATGAAAAACCAGCCACTGGAGACCCCGCCCTTGCCCTCACGCATACACACTCCCACATACATACACAGGTTCCTATCGATGTTTTGCGGGGGGGAGTGGAAGGTTGCTTGGTAGATGACATGTCTGAGACCAGTGCCTGTCTCAAAGGAGGCCACTGGGACTGCCATTGTGACCCATCTCATACTTTTTCTTCTCTTTCAACCCCCCCAACCCCTGTTCATACTTAACAAACACTCCATCTTTGGGCAGAGGACTGTTCTCATGTGTGATGAAGGCTAGATTACTGCCAGATTATTGTTGAGGTTTTTTTTTTTTTTTTTTGTACAGAGGAGACAGTGTGGGTTTGCTTGGTCAGAGCTTGTCTTATCTTGGTTTCTTTGTGTACTTGTATATGTGCACCACAGTGTTTTTTCCTTTCTTTCTTTGAATAGTTGCTATGCTGTTTTTACATGCGTAAAGCCAGCCCAGTGTAGTGGCTGTTGCACTATCGTACAGGCAGTTAAGAATAACTTCCACAAACCTCTTTCCTCTTGAGACACCGTGATGTCTGTCTTGTATATGCTTTTTATGTACGCCTGTCCTGTTTCAGGGTTGTAATGGCTGGTAAAGCAGACAGCCGCTCTCACCTCTTAGCTCATGTTACGAGAACCCTTCTGTATGCCTTGTCCCCTGTGTGACCTTAATGGCCTCGCCTGGGGGCACTAACTTCATTACCTCAGTGGTGCTGTCGAAACAGGCCGATCTGTGTGCCTGGTGCCTTGTGTCCAGCAGCCACATGTCACCGTAACAAGGGTTCTGGAACACTGCTTAGTTTAAAGGCGCATGTGTCTGTATGTTTGTGCAAGTATGTGACTGTGGGTATAACTGTGCCTGTCACTGTAATTGTGTGTATAACTGTGTGTGTGTGGGGGGACATGCTGTTAAGGGCCCACTGCTACCCTATCAGGGTTGATGGCTGTTCTTCAACTCCACCCCTTTCCCTGGAGTTTCCACACCAGTATCTCCCTGCCCCATGCTGGTGCTAAAACCTGGATGATAAATATCATTAATTCCAAAAGCACATATTAGCCCTCTGTCTGCCATGTTTGAAGAGTGGCCTTTACCGGTATATAAGCAGGTGATGTGTTTGCCAGCCGCAGCGGCCCGTTCCTGTGTTCCACCGTTAGCCATGCTGCTGAGCGGACCTTCCACCCCTGCCTCATGCACTGTCCTGGTGCACTGCTGTCCCATGCTGCAGGTCTGAGGGGTAGGAAGGCGGTCGGCCAGCATCATTGTCTTAATTGCCTGCCTTTATTTGCAGAAGCCTAATTATTGACTGGAGGTAAATTCAATGGGGGAAGCTATGTTATGAACCCCTGGAAAACGAGCGCCGGTGTCTGCTGTTAGACGTAATGAACTACGTTTTGTCCCTCTAGATCATTTTTCAGGCTCATTGTACTGCTCCCTGACAGCATGCATGAGCACTGCCTGTTTGCCTCCCCTTATTGCTGCTGCCGGACCAACAGAAGCACCAGGCTGACAAGAGTGCGTTTTGCCCTGATTGTCGTGTACAGTCAGGCTTGACGGAGACTCTTCTCCGGCTCCATTTGCAGTCAGCCCACCTGTTTGTGTTTTAGAAAGGAGCGCAGCATGTGTACCCCTGCGACCAGGCTGTCCTGAAGCTGGGCAAAGCCCCAGAGCGCTCTGCCACAGGTGTGACTGCAGACGGCTTACAGCACTTCCTGTAACGTGCAGGACATGGGGGCCCCATCCCAGCGCTCATCAGCATGCTCCTTGTGAACGGATCTCCTAGTTATCCTCCTCCTAGCAGCATCTGACAGCCATAAAGTCATTCCCACAGTTTTATAGCGAAGGTAGGTTCAGATGTCGGGTCAGCAGGTCCCGGATGCTTAATGTCAGCAGCCTTTAAAACTTTCAGGTCGCGCTCAGGCAGAATACTGCGTGACTCTGCTATTTTAGCGCATCTGTGGAGTTTCCATACTTGTATGAAATGGAAAGTTACTACTTTAAAGGAGATGTCTTCATTTCCACATGTTCTGGAGAAGCTTGTTGGATTTCCTTGCTGTTGTCAGTAGGCTGTCTTTGAAGGTAATCCACATGCAACATCTTGTATGGCACAACATTGCTGTCGAGATTTAGTTTGAATGCACTCTGTTTATATATTAACAAGGTGCATGGTAAGGTTAAGGTGATACTAGATGTTAAACCTATTTCATGTCAGTTTATCCCTAATTGATGCGTTTCACTCGTACTTCACCCGCGTATCTTACTACTACCATTAGTTTGCCGTCTTTTGTGTATTTATCCACATCTTTTATTCACGTTTTTTCGCAATCTACTCAAGGAAACAATATGCCTCCTGTATTTCTCATTTGATCTGCAGTGAATTTAGGTCAGGCGTAACAGTGCAGGTTGCACACACCTCAAACCATAAAAATAAAAATAAAAACATTTAATTGCTTCTTCTGGAGTCCCCAAGTGGCTAATTCTTTTTCATATACCTCTCCTGTGGCCCAGAGATGAAAATTGAAAGTAGCTCAATGGGTGTTTTATAATTACAAAGAAGAATAGATTAATGTTCCCATATTTACCTGAGAGTATTTATGCGTGTGACATATTAATTATTGTTTAATCAACCATAGGGCCTAGAAGCTGTTAAGTAGCATATGGTATTGTCCTTATTTTTAATATTTTTCACAAAACATGAGCGATCACCCTGGTGTTGAAGAATTGCAAGTAGACCTTGTCCAGCCGTGCTTTACACCGCAGTGGCCCTCATAGGTGTCAGTGAGGCGACGTTGCTCACCAGTCGTATCACAGCAGCTTTGTTTCCACTTTTACCGTTCAGGCACCACTTTCTTTGAAGCTGCCGTTTCACAAATTCCTGGCTCCCCTTCCAAGCATAAGAGGAGCTCCTTTGTGGGAGAAACAATATGGCGTGTGAAAAGTGGAGGGCCGTCTTTAATGCATCTCTCTAGACGGAGAGGTAATAAACTGGTCCGATGGCTAGAAGCACGCGGCCTTGGCCTTCCTCGCCACGTGTTTGCTTGTGAAGCAGAGAGCATTCTGCACTACAGAGGATGTTTGCAGCAGAGACAGGCTCTTTCCTCGCCGTCGTTTTTTTTTTTTTTTTTTACTGGTGTGCAGCAGTGCCTGAGGACAGCCTCAGGCGTGTGACAGCGTCGTCATTAAAGTGGGCCTGAGGACATGTGGACTCTTAGCCGAGCCCCCTTCTCGTGGGAGGGGGGTCAGGAAGAGGGGCTTTCTTACCTGCACCTGGAGGCATTAATGAAAGCATAGAGAGGAGCAGCGGAACTCTCTTCCCTCTGCGGGACTCCTTGCTCACTTATGGGGGCAGGGGGTGGTTGGTTTGAGTATAATGCTCCAAAGCTTGCCCCCAGGATGGGGTCAGATAAAGCACCTGTTGGAAGGTAACGTGAGGACGTAATGGTGCTTCCGGGAGCCCATTAGAGAAGTAGGGCCACGCTGCCTTGGTTACTTTGAGGCCTATGGCTGGCACCGCATAGCCGTACCATAAAACTCTCCTCCAGCATCACCTTTGAAGACTGCAGCAGAACAGCCCAGACAGACAGCCAAAAGGCCTACCTAGGAACAGACCTGAAACGCTGCTTTGTGAGCAATTCAAACATGATGTTTTCGTCACACCCTGCTTCCAGTAAGGTCCATTTTATAGCACTTGTACATTCATTTCATACCACTGAACATATTGGATAACCTGTAGCACAAGCAGCACCGCGCTTCTTACTCCGCTTCGCCGCTGATGCAGGCAGAAGCGTAACGGATAATGGTGATCCATATTGTATGTATGTGGTGAGGAGGGAGCCACCGTGTCTGGTCCTTAGAGCTGTTTTCTGCTCATTCTCTGGTTGATAAGTGGCAGACTTGACAGGTAAAGGCATGACTACTGTGTGACCACACACTGTAGTGTCACCTCTGGCTAACGATTGGACGTGGTTCCTGTAGAAAGGTCTAGAGGTCAGAGGAGCATAAACATAGGAAACCTTTACTGGGCCGAGTATGACCTCATATAACCCGCCACTTAGTGCAGACTGTAGCCTGTTCTCTCCCTATTCAGAAAGGGCGACGTTTTCATTGATGAATATAGGAATATCTCGGCACTAATATCCATGTTATTGAGATAGCAGCAGACTGTTTTGCTTTTAAAAGTAAAATCCATTTCAAAGTCTGGTGAGGAGCTCTGTGATTTTTGTGAGGATTTGTTTTGACCATTAAAATCAGGTCTCATTTCCAGTAGGGTGGCTGTGCATAGATGTTTTTTTTTTTTTTTCCTTCAGCGTCTACAAGTGGGTAAAAAGTTGTTTCCTCTGAGCTCTCAGTCCAGAGTGAGCCCAAATTAGCTTCTGGCGTACAGGAGGGATGCAAAGTTTGTCTGAATATTTATATGCTACATATCCCTTTGATCCCCCATGCTGATTAGCATAATGTCCTTGTGTCTCTTCTGCAGCGCTGCGGAAAGCCAAAATTAGCTAGAGCGCATAGGTTAACATACTCCCTGTGTTTCGCAAACCCAGAAACCCACAGCACGCTCTGCACAAGCAGGATTTCTCCAGTGCCTTGGCATGTTTCTGCTGCGTGTGCGCCTGCAGTTTGAGCTTCCTCACCATGCTTTTCCGCAGCGTGGCTGCAGGGGTTCCGCTGGGAGGGTGGGGGGCTCTGATGCTTCAGCAACTGGAAGCATCACCAGATCTCAGTGTGAAGCCCTTTCCCCTGCATTCGCCTTTGGTGTAGAGAGTTAAGGTTTAGCATTCGGAACAAGGCTTCCTTCTGAAGCCCACATCGAGGTTCTCTCGTCCTTTTCTCTGCACTGCGAAGAGCTGCTGCAAAACTAGAGCGCTGAGCTTTTCTCTTGGATTCCCCCAGATCCCTTCTGCTGCCCTCTTAACGGACACCATGCTGGCGAAGATGAAGGAGAAGAAAGCGCTGATAGAGGAGCTAGCAACGGTGAGGATGGAATTCAACGAATCTGCCTGACTGAAGGCGGCCCCAGCGCCGTGCCCGGAGTCCGCATCTGACCTCACGCCTTCAGCTGCTGGGGCCTTGAGCCTCCTGTTAACTTAGGGACCCACCTCAGGTGATGCACAGAATGCCCATGCAAACGACCGCTGCTCTTACTGAACAGCAGTGAATCAAATAACAGGTGCATATGTTTCTGTGGTTAATAAAACATGTTTCACTTAATGTGGGTAGGTGTGAGTTTTAAATTTGTCACTTTTTGACTGTTTTGAAAAATAATCAGCTTTGTACCACTTTATATATAGGACATCAACAGTTAACACACCGCATTTGTGTTTCTCCATCAATTTTTTGACTATTTTTATATTATTATTTATAATATTCTAAATATTCAGCTCAAACATGCAGGACAGCGTTTGTCATTGAATCCGTCTTAAATGTACACTCTGTACAGTGGACCTCTAGCAAGGATGTAACTATTTCCTGATTTATAGTTAAAAATCATTTTGTACAAGCCAATTCTATTTTTATTTATTGATTTAGTTCAATTTGTCGATATGCTTTTAGGAAAATAAACATGACAAAAACTAATTGATGTTGGGCACAGATCAATTTAATCTATTTGTCTTTGCTCTATAAATCCCAGACACTCCTGCCATTACAACATGTGGATATAGGCGCGTATTAGTCTAGATTGGTCTTACAAAGCAGTACGAGTTACTCCAGTGAACCCCAAGAGCATGCAGGCACCACTGGTCCTAGCAGACCACGTTCACCAGTGGATGATGTTTAGTTAAATTAGTGGGTGTGTGTGAGAGTGTCGTGTTTACTGATGGATTCACATCCTTTGGGTTCTGTGTGTGTGTGTGTCGTCCATGTGACGGACGGAGACTTACTGCAGTATCTTGCTGACCGGCACTTAGCTAAATATCAGTACATGAGTTACAGCTCATGAAAATCATGTTTAGTTCAAAAACAATACAGTGGGGTTATATTTATTTGTTAACATAAAATATGCAATGGTTTTTCAGGATTTCTAAATGCATACCTAAATCGTAAGTGTTGTAATTGTGGAGCTCAAAATGAAATATTTCTCTGTGTAACGTGTATTTTTTTATAGTTGTAAATTTCACAACTGATTTTCTGTAGTAAATATTTTTTTTAATAATCAGTTGGTGCTTGGATGCCATTGGACAGCTCTACAGGTATGTATAGGCAGAGTAATAACTTAAACCACATAAAGTTATAGAACACATACCTTTAATGTTTTGTCTCTGACTTTTAAGCTGACATCTTGAGAGTATGTTCAGTGTCTCTACAGTCATATACCACGTATCCAGTAATGCCTTCTTTCTTTTTGTTTTCCTCACTGCTCTGTTTTTTCGTGTACAATTAACAACGGTGTGTAAAATTATCCGTTCAGGAATTAACAAGAATAATTCAACTTTTTATCTCATCAGATTTATGCTAATGATGTCGCTTTCCTTTATCTTTTTATAATAAAGGATTAGCCCAAGACCGTCTCTCCTGCAACTCGGGGACCAATTTATCCCAGATCCAGGAGAGGCATGCCCTGGTGGTTAATTATCATTAATTAACATAGTTTGCATCTTTTCTTCCCTGAATACCCACGGGCTGGCTATTGTCAATATTTGTCCCATATAAAATTGTGGTTTCCAGTTGCTGTCCTCAAGCACAATGCTGCTAATGATAAACATTAATAACTGAGGGCACTGTTTCTTGGGGGGGGCTCGAGGGTGGTGTTGGGTGGGCTGGAGGGAGGGGGGTGTTTGTAAGTGATGCTGGGGGACAGTAGCTCCTGGTCAATGTGTCTTCTCGTCCCTTTCGTCTGGCTGGCCCCGGCACCGTATGTGACATATTCAAATATTTCTGTCCTCATGGGTTTAATTAACCTGGTCATACCCAGCTTCCCAGTGCAGATGTTATAAGACACTGAACGAGCGCTTCAAATCCATGGCGATACCAGCCACAATTCCACATGCTCTGTAAGAATGAAGAATGAGACTAATCCCCCTTCTTTTTATCACAACTATCTCATTAAGGAGGTCTCTTCAGAGAATTACTTTGATCCGCAGTTCCCCACGCTAACTTTCTTCATTCTTTTTATTGTCTGAGACAACATGATCGTGGCATCATATTTTAACAACCTATCCCAAATTGGGGTGCATGGTTTTCTGTGGGGTCAAGAGTTTAGGCCAAATTTGATCAATGAGAGTCAACTCACTATAGTGCTGGGGTGGACACAAGGGGGGGTGGGGGGGGGGTTGGTTTTCAAAGAGAGTCAGATGTAGCTAGACATCCAGGGTAAGCCTTGTATGGGCTGTGCTTGTTTAACAGACATCAGAGCAGCTTCAAGCGTGACTCCAGAGTCACTCATTGCAAGCCTAGCAGGATCTAACAGCTGTCATTCTGAAATACTGCCTTCTAAGAGCTTTGCTTTAGTGCAATAAATACAGTCAAAAACACTGAACAAAAGCAACAGTAAAATTCAACAGTATTCACTGTTGCTAGTTTACAGCCTCTAGGGCTAGAGCTTTAAATGAGCAAGTGGGACAAAATCTTTTTGATTTTTATACTGCTGAAGTTATGTAATAAAGGATTTTTTTGCAAGGGGTCTTCTGATATAGGAGTGACTCGTTTTTTATGTTTGAAGGACTGGTGGAATTTTGAGAATTTATGACGACTTTTCTGGGAAATAAATACTACTGAGAAGTCAGGGTGGTTTACTCTGAAACTGTTTAACCTGGTAGATTTAAATAATGTTAACATGGTAAAGTAATGAAATAAAACAATTCCAGTACAAAGTAACTTGTATCAAAGCCTCAGTGCGAGCACATATAACTACAAAGATGAACATGCAAATAATTGAAATACAGTGTTTACAAATACAAACTCCTTTCAGTTATCCCCATTTTACTTGGCCATAAACACAGGAGTGATTAGTCAAAGATCCTGTTAGTCATGAAATTACACATAAAAACACTGAACAGCACAGGCCTGCACAGAAATGAAGGTATACAGTATACACTATGTATATGTATACATACACCCTCCACTCCAAACATAACCACTCCCTAAGAGACTTAATAGAATAATTGGCACCTCCCAGCAATGAAATTTTACATTTGTAAAGATACAGATGGTAAATGGGGATCTAAAGGGACAGCAACATGCTGACTAGAAGCAACTGTGAGTCGAACCTAATGGGAAAAAAGGTGAATGTTGGCTACTGTCAACTGAAGGTTGGGAGTATAACAGAAATTGCCAATCCTGTGAGCTGTTCATCTAGTACCATAGTTGGGGTGTTCAATGAATGGAGGGACATGGGAAAGATCTTCAATAAGCGGGGCAGCAGTGGATGTAAGCAGCATTGACGTATATACACAACATCAGCTATACCAAAGTGTATGGGCCAACAGATGGGCCATGGTGCAACAACTGACCAAGGAATTTAATCAAGGCAGATCTACAGCTGTCTGAGGCCACTGTCCAATGAACACTGCTCTTTATGAGTCTGCAGAGTAGACATTAACACAAGATATTCACGCATATGGCCACATATTGCACATTATGTCATGATTTTGCCTCTAAGTGGTGTGTGCAGTTTTGACTTTCTATCCTGAGAATTGTTGGGAGTGCTCATCCCTCTGGAAGGCACCCTGAACACTGCAGGATTCTGGTCCATCCTGCAGAATCAAGTCCACCCTCTCCTGCTGACTGTCTACCCTGATGCAACGCATTATCCAGCAGGATAATGCCTCTTCCCATATTGCTAGAAGAGTACTTAAGCAGTTTGAGGGCCATGACAGAGACTTCAACGTACTATTCTGGCCACCATGTTTGCTAGATGTCAGCCATATTGAGCATCTGTGGGAGTACTTGAACTGGCAGGTTCATCGTATGGATCCTCCACCAAGGACACTTGATGCTTTATGAGAAGGTCTGCTGTCAACATGGCACAGCATCCCTATGTATACCTTCAGACGCTTTATTAAATCAGTGCCTTACCTCATAACTGCACTACTGGCTGCATAAGGAGGTCATATCACCTAAGGGGGTGGTCATAATGTTCTGACTGGATGGTATGCATAGGCAGAAAACTTGGAGGGACAGGGGGAGTTGACCCCCCAAGTATGTCACTGTAAACCAGACTTTGGCATTTGTGTGCCCCTCAAGAATTGCTCTTGGCAAATATTACTATTTATTGTTGTCGTCCCCCCAAAATGGTTGTGTGTGTATGTATGTGTGTGTGTGTGTGTGTATACACCATAATCTACCAAAAAAACCAAATTTCTAATGGAAAATTTAAGATAAATCGACATCAGATCTTGCTTACACGTCGATACATTACCGTTTCCTACCATAAGATGGCAGACGAGACAAAGCTGTGGCTCGTACACACCGGTGAAAATCTAACAATGTGTGAAATGAAATGTGTGAAACCTTGTGTATAAATATAACTTTCATAATTTTGGAATATATGTGGAATATAATGCTAGAAGGAAAAGTACATATTTCTGCAACAAAGACGATTGAAAATTTTGGTTATATGGACAGCAAAAAAGTTGGTCTTGATTTTTTTTCTGGGTATGGTACGGACTTCAGAATTAAGAATTTTAAATTTTGCCTGAAGGGGGCAGCATTTGTCTAAAAATGAGTTCCATTTCATTTTCACCTTACAGGTTACGGTTATAGTCCAATGATTCAATGATTAACATAGAATTATGTATTGATAGTTGGGACGTTTTTCGAATTTCTATCAAATTTTATTTCACTGTACTGTTTCATCATAATCTGAAAAATTCATTATACCTTTTTGCAAGATTGTCTCACTAAAGTACTACCTGTGTGTTCCCTCCACCATCACATCTGTCACGTGTAACTGCACAGATGTATGGTCTTGTTGAAACGTCATGGTTTTCACACCATGAGCTTCGCAGTTTCTCGTAAAAAGTAATTCAGGAAATTTTACATGTTCATGATGAGGAAAATAATATTCTGGACGAACTGGGCTAACGTGCCGCTCTTTTATAAGTACTTTTATACTTATAAGTATAAACGTGTAGGAAATACAAAGTGTCTCCCGTGACAAATGCACAGAAATCCTCACAAACACCATCTGAAACGAATTTATTGTGAACTAGGTTCAGCGATGATTGCCACTACCCGTGACCGTTTCTCGTGTCCCAGTCCATATGCTGGAGTCGCAAACAAGACACGCTTAATAATGGTTCCGCTGTCCTCGGTCCTGAACGTTGGTGGGAGGAGTAGCACCGATGTGTACGTCACTGAAAATAGTTTATACACACATGAAAGAACAGCTAGTCGTTTTGGGCAGTGTCATGGCCGTAGCTTAGTTATTCCTGTTACTTGGCTGAGCTCAGTATTTCACTTTATGGTAATGTAATTTGAATCCGTATAATTTCGAACTGCTGCAGTTTTATCATTGATTGGTTGAAATGTATAATTAAAAGCTTAATACAGTTAAATGCGAATTTTAACTATACGCTTACGATTTAATTAGCATTGGTTACTTTCGCAGACACTTTTTTATATTTCTTTGTCTCATTTATGGGTGTCACATTTTTAGATTTGTTTTCTGTTATGTTGGAGTATAATGACATCCTGTGCAATGCTTGCCGAGTTAATCCTTCGTCCAAGTGCGGCAGTTTCGCCTTTAAGGGGCTGGCTGTCGTGTAGGTGCACGTCACCATCGTGTAAACATTACCGGTGACACTCCATAACCCTGTTACAGCTACAGACCGTACCCGCTCTTGGAGATCCCCTGGCCACTGAGAGCATCGGCACTGGGTTCGCCTTACCGACGGTGCATTCCAGGGACAGACACGAGACATCGAGTAAATTAGTATTGCAAGTATTGCAATATGTCTGTAGCGGGACTGAAGAAGCAATTCCACAAAGCCACTCAGGTATGTCCGCAACGTCCAAGTATCCTTACTTTAGGACCCTCGAGCAACCGTGGCTCGTTTGTGCGAAGTGCATTCACTTGCTGTCAGTGAGTTTAGATTAATTTACATCGAAGGTGTTTTACTTAAGCAATTATGTCGTACATACAGAAATATTTGTGAATTTAACATTTTCACAACGACTCAGAACTGGCTTTGTTATTAAATGGTTCACTGGGATTAGCGCTTTAAAATGTCCCCTGTCCCTCGCGTTCTCGGACTATTACAGTGATGCAATCCTGTCCTGCCGTTTAACTTCTTAATACCTGCTGACATATTTTCATATTTTGCACATTGATAATAATCATAATAATAATTTTGTAGTATAGCGAGTAATAGCGTAGTATGTGCAGTTGTCTCGCCAAATTAAACTACTTTTGCGGCAGTGGCACGAGGCGACGTCACGATCGGTAGAACTGATGGAATGAAAATAGGAGGACATACAGCTCTCCCTGTTACCCTTCAAATGGCATTCACCAGCCATAGTATAGTAATGTTACGTATGATGTCAGTGTTATTCATAAATATTCATGCTGTTTTTTTTTACATCCTTTCAGTCTGTCTTAAATCATGCCAGTGAACAGTCATTAACCTTTAGACGAAAGGTCGTATTGCGTAATAGTTATAACCGTACAAAGTATAATCTCTCTTAACTCTGAGGGTTTTGGTCAACACCGAGTTTTTGGTTGTATTTACAATATGCAGATAACTTTGCTTCCATACTGACCATGATTGTAGTAGGGCTTCTGACACCGATGCATGTATGTCTTGGAGGTTGTTATTCGGTTATTCTTACAACTCTAATGGAAAATTGACAAACTGGATGTGGCAAAACGTTTAAAGAGGGATGGAAGGGAACGAATATAAATCGAACGTGTTAATTGCCAACGTTCCTGAATCCGATGTAAAGATAGACACAGATCAGACATCAGAAACGTAAAATCGACTCACATGCGACGTAACACGGAGTACGGGACGTAGAGTCCCTGTGGCTCAATACAGCTCATTAAAGATGCAGGTGAAACGGAAAGCCGCGTGTGGAAAAAACGTATCAACTCAACAAATGCCTGTGTGTGGCATGTACTATGGATGAAACTAGGGAGCGGTTTTACACCTTAATCCCTGCGAATATACTTTAACGCGCAGATACGGAAATGTCTGTTAGGTTTTTACCCGTTTAAAACCGCTGTGAAGACATACATTGCAGTTCCACCGGTGAGCACAGAGGGAGTGGACAGCTCTCTCTGGAGTAGTGAAATTCATAAGCAATTAAGCATACTTTGCCTCCGCGTGCTGTTACAATGGCGGTGTCGGGCTGTCGTTTTGTGCGTTTCATTTACAATAGTATATCTAAACCGGTCTGGCATGGTTTATTGCAGTCGGAATAAAGTGTGCAGACCCGTGGTAAAAATAGTGTGGTCCCATGCAGCGCTACAAGAAGCCGCGGCTATGGCTGAGTCATGCTGTCCTCTCTTCCTGTTTTTTTATGTCGAAGTCACGTTAGCCTGACAGACGTTTCATACCAATGTTCTAGTTAGGCCATTCGTACTTATCACTGCCAATTATTTACTTTTCACGATACACAAAAATCCTTGGAGAAATTTATTTGAAACCGCATCTCCTGCTCATAGGTTTGCGGAATGTAGGTCTGTGTCTTTAATGTTGTGCAGAAGCTTCGGGTGCTGAGCAGTAGCCCCTGCGGGTGCTGAGCAGTAGCCCCTGCTGAGCAGTAGCCCCTGCAGTTGTCAGTCTGTACAGCCTTGACGTTTTAGCGGCGGTAGAGTTCGCTCTGTCCCTCGAGCTCCTAATCTCTCGCTAATCTGACCCGCCTTCACGTGCTCATCTGTCAAATACGATGTTTAATCTGCTGGCTGTGCTAATGGCTGCGTTTCATTGTGCTGTTGAATTTAATGCAGGTTTTTAAACCGCTCAGTCTTGGGTCAGGTGATCAGGTTGTCTTTTCTGAAAGACATCTTTGCTCCACTTCTAAAGCTGTCGAAGACGACATATCAACGACGGTGCTGTGACAAGATGAGCTTGTTGCTTAAGATGTAATGTGCTCAGCCACAACTATTCTAATTAACACCTAGACGGCTCATCCTGTCCTCTTTGTCAGGCAAAAATAAAGTCAGCTACTTACGAAGAGTAAAAGTAAAATTAAAAATACACCATATGATCAGCAGTACATTTGAAATGTAAAAATACATCTATATAAATACATTTTGTTGTTGTTGTTGTTGTTGTTGTGTGTGTGTGTGTGTGTGTGTGTGTGTGTGTGTGTGTGTGTGCGCGCGCGCACTCACGAGCGCGGGTGCATGCTGCTGTTGGGAATTATTGCTGGTGGACCATAATAAAAAGAGACCTTGGGGTCATATTAAGCTTAGCTGCACTCATAGACTTATTCCACCATCTCATTTCATGCTACAGGAGTTGTAGCCTCTAGTTTTCCATAATAAAAGGGATATTGTCATTATCATATTATCGTAAATGAATGTTATTGCTAAATATGAGTTGCGGAGCAGGAATCGGGGGTTGGAGAACGGTATTAAAAGCGGATCACAAAGGTCACTTGGTGATCACAGCGTCGTCCTCCTGAAATGATAAACTTCCCTTCTTGGTCTCATTGAGGAGGATCTTGTGGCCTAAAGCAGCTGCTGTTCCCACTGTGGAAAACAAGGTCCCATGTTTTTACTGTCAGCACTGTAAGATGCCCATTCCTCTAACAATTGGTGAAATCCTCTGCATGTGCATGGAAGAGTACAGATGTTTTGGCTACATAAACTGTAAAAATACATACTGTGTTCTGCCTGACAGAGGATACCAGTATCTAGTTCTTGCAGCCACAGCTCAACCAGAAATGTTCCTGCTTTGACCTCTTTCAGAAGGCATGTCTGAACGGATAGGCATAATTGCTTAAATGTTTCAGAAAAAACATATGCTAACTAAGTGGGTATGGTTGCTGATCTTGACCTTGCCTGATGGACAGTGAGTGGACAGAACAAATGGATTTCTGAAATCTTAACACAAATCAACATTATGACTTGAGATTTGCATGTAAGGTACAGTAAGCAGAGAATTGTTATACCATTTGTTTTTTTCACGTCAAATTATTTTTGAAAGTCTGTGGAACGGATTTGTAACACATGGTCTTAACTGAGAAAAGTGTGTGAGAAAAAGCCTGCAGACTCATCCCATCCATGTTCTATGTGAAAAGCACACTTAGCATTACTACATGAAAGAAGCAATACTGATGTATGTGTTGTATAAGAAATACCACAAACAGAGCATGAATGTCAGTTCGTGACCCTTTGGACTGCATTATCTTTACCCATAGCTTATTGCAGCCTAAAATCACAAACATGCTGGTGTGATCCAGTTTTGTTGATTTTTTAGCAAATTATTGTTATTATTTTCTATGTTCATCATCAGTTAAAAACTACAGTGACATGGGATCTGAAATGCAATAACAGTAAAATAAGATTTCTTCCCACAAGGGGCACTGAAAGTAAAATAAAATCATCTTTTGAGTCTACACTCATTCATATATGTGTGTGCAGGATTCAGGGGATTTTGAGACAGCACTAGTTGCACAAGATGAAGAGCAAAGTAGAGCAAATTGTCCACAGCTCTTATTTTCAGAAGCCCGTGGGTGTAATCGCAGTCACATGGTGATACTATTTACAGCTGCACAGTGAGTGATCATTGAAAAGTCTGTTCACAAAGCCACAGAATATTTACATACTTTGTTCAATGTGTAATAGTAGTTGAACCTGAAAAAAATCTTCCTGCTGGTAAGAGAACTTGATAACATGGAGGTGCATGGCTGTGTACATTCTTTCATTCAGTGTAATGGTACGTGGTGACAGGTCTTTTTAAATGACGCCAAAGTAAAAGTGAAGGGATTTCTATGTTAAAATGCATGGCAATATGAATTCAATTTAATTTATTTTTATATAGCACCTTTTGTAACAAGTTGCTGCAGAGTGCTTTACAGGAATAAATTACAGTTGTTACCAATAATTAACAGAGGGTGGATGATTGAAAGTAAAGTCAAAACCAGGAGAGGAGCTAAAAACTCCACAGTGTGGAGAAACAAAACCTGTGAGGGGCCCAAGGTCAAGTGGCTGGCCAGCCCCTCCTGGACATACTAACATTAAAGAATATAAAGTTAATAATGGAGAACATCAATACCGTTCTCCATCAATGGCAATATAAAGTCTGTCTGTACTCCAAATGTAGGAGCAAGTCATTGTAGGCTTGCAGGATCCCTTGGGCGAAGACCTCATCCAAGAGGTATAACTAGGTGTCAACTCTGACAAGTCATCCCACTCAGATGGTGTCCACCTGGTATATGTATCTTCAGTTCAATTCAGTTTTGTCAGTTTGTTTATATATAGCACCTTTCATAACAGGGTTACACCAACTCACCCCAGGAGTGAGTATACAATACAACACATAGGTGAGGCTAAGGTCAGAGGACAACAGAGAAGATGGGCCAAAAATGCCACACAGTAAAAGAAAAATATCCCTGAGGGTTGAAGGTCAACTGACCTTCCAGTCTCCATGGATATACTAACGTTATACAAGGGAGAATCAGACGAATAACTATTTAACTATGGAACATCAATATGAAGTCTATTTGTGTGACAAGTCTAGATGTAGGTAGATTACTGTTACAAGACGCTTTAGATAAAGGTCATTTTCAAGATGCTGCACTGCAGTCAGCAGCTCTAATGCAATGTCCTGCTCAGATGGTGCCCAGTATGGACATTTGGGGAGCGGATTGGTAAACATGGGTCAGTATAAAGGAAAAGACTAATATTGGCAGTCGCAGAACACAAAGGCACAGTGGTATGTACACAAGCACCAAATCCACAAAATGAATGCATACCCATGTGACATCTTTGGACCAATAAGTATTTTATGTAGTATTTACCAAATTTTAGTATAAAGCAAACTATAGTGTATGGAGTAGATAGGCTAAACCAAAGAAGTAACTCTTCAGTGTAGATGTAAAAACCATCAAATAAATTTTGTTGTCAAATATAAAGATACAGGGCTGTGTATTTTCCTGCAGGAGGGTAAGATAAAGATATAGGATGAGGTATCTTCTTGTAGGTGATAAAATAAAGATATAGGACTATGGATTTTAGAACAGTGAATTTTCCTGATTGTCTCCCTTACACGTAGTGTCTCTTTACATAAAAAGAAAAACATGTACCTCTAAGACTTTCATCACTACAAAGGCAAGGGTGAGGACCAGAGTAATATTTGTTTTGATCTGTGAGGATGAGTGGTGCTGACCCCATATCCTGTAGAACGATTGGGTGCTTTTTGTGTCGGTGTAAGGCTAGAAAACACGTCACCAAACGCATAGGGACCAGGCACCATCTGCTAGTCCGATTCCCTTTTTATAATGTGTGATTTAACTGCCCTGGCTTTCGTGTTGCATTTACAGCATTGCACATTAACCCTGGTGAATTTCTTTTTGAAGTAATGCAGGATAGGGCTTTAATGTCAGAACAAGAGGATCCCAAATGTGTGAGCTCGTGTTTGATATGCAGGAAGCCCGTGTCGCAGACTTTGGGCTGCTGCATTTTTAGGCATGCCCTACAAAACGCTCCCTACATCCTGCCACACCACTGAAACTACCTATAGCTACCTGTTTTTATAGCGGATGCTCTTACCCATTTCCATTCCTTTTCGCTCTTTGGGTTTAATAGCCTTCGGTGGTCTCAGCCTGCCCCCCCCCCCCCATGAGCTCAGCGGTACAGAGGATAGTCCTTCCTTTGACTGTAGTCCACTAAAAATACACTGTCCTCACAAACCAATGGAAAAGGCTTCTCAGCTTGCAGTGCGGTAGGCATTTACAGAGACAAATGCAGGGCAGCCACTAATTGATCCTTAATGGGGGACAGGCAGCCTTGTCATGTACATACGTGTTTTTTGGAATGTAGTTCACAGTGTGAAATGACTCAGTTTGATTCCCTGGTGTATCCACACCGTTGCACGTTAACCCTGGTGAGACTGTTTTTGAGGTAGTGCAGGATAGAGTTTTAATGTCAGAACAACAGGATGCCACACGACAAGTAAATATTGTTGGCAAACCCTCAGCACTCCAGCTGTTGTCTTCCTAATTCAGCAGATCTATGAGGATATAAAAGCTGAGAGCATGTAAATTAATTTTGCTGTTTTTGCACTTTCATTCCTGTCTCCTCCCTGGTGTATTGTTTCCTGAGAGTTGACATGGAAAGACAGGAAAAAAATTATAACAAATGTGTCACAGGTGAAATCCACTCACATGGTAATTACTGCCGCTGTTGCCAAACATTAATTTGTCACTCAAGCTATCATGCGATACAGTAGTTGTAAACACACCCACTGAAAATTGTCCAGCCAGGTTCTATTTCACTTGGCACGCACATCCCCATTTATTGGCGGACTTCTGGTATTCCTTTGGTTGGTTGGTATGCCCCAGGGTTACCTTGTTGGTTGGCAGACTCCTAGTGATCATGATTGGCTGGCAGACTCCTGGCAATCCCTTTTTGGTTGGCAGGCTCCACTTGTTTGTAAAAGTGTTCATGACCCTTCGACTTGTGATACATATCAGGGTGTATCAGGTTGAAAAATGTACACTGAAGTAGCCTGACTGCTGTAGGGAATCTCTTGCAGCTGGCATTATTTTTGTTTGAACCGTGATCTCCAAAGCTCCGTCAGCTGTAGATACAGCGTTACAAACCCGATGTGTACATGAGAGTTCATGCGTTATCCACAGGGATCCTACTGGTCTAACTTTGTGGAACCCCCACTGCACAATTATGAGTCACAACTGTGCAAATCCGATGCTGTCTCAGGAAACCTTGAACATGGCTTGAATACTAATGTGGAATTGTGCTTATGCCCACTAATGTGTGTTCAAGGCTGACATGATAAAGGGGTTTATCCCTCAAAGAAACTGCAGTATTATCACTGAAATAGCAGTGGGTGGGCAGATGGCATCTCTAACCCCCCATCCCCCATATTGAAAGCCCCATCCTCATGACATGCAGGGCTGGTTTTCCCAGAAGCCACAGCCAAACTGGCCGTCCACAGAACTGCCTGTATTTTTAGGATAGATCTCTAGAATGCCAATTTGCTTCTCCTTAATAGCTGGGTTGGATTAAATCAATCTTCCATCACATCCCTTCTGAGCCAAGAAGCTACACCCCCAGCAGATCATTTACATGTCAGAAAGAGGATTTGCTGAAACATGTAGTCTTAAATATAAATGGTATGTTACATCATGTTCCAGCCCCAGGTTTTCTGAATCACCTCTCTTACTGCAAAGTGTCACCTATTTAGTGACATCTATATCACTTATTACATAGATATCTAGATATCTGTCTACCTTATATGTAATTTCTTTGTCACTAAGGAGATTACATGTAACATATAGAACGTGTTAATCAGGGTTTTAACCCACGGGGCAGTAATAAAACTCACCCCACCTTTGAGGGCCAGACACCTGGATCCAACACAGCACTGTTTGTGAAATTTGTGTTTTTCCTGTGACAGCAGCCCTCTAAGAAAGGTTTTGTGGGATACATACATATTGTATGTTATACTTATATTTTTAGTAATGTATGACATACACATACAGCACATATACAGTGAAAGAAATAAAACGTGTTAATGATCATTTCATTTAGTCTGCCTGCATCCAGTTAGGATGTACCAGACCTCCTGTAAAAAAGTAATTTTCTTGTAATCAGAGGCAGAGGGTGATGAATTTTAGCTCCATCACCTTCTGAGTACGGGTGCAGCATTTGGTCATCCGTGCTGCTGCATTGTGAGACTGGCTGACCTGTGTTTTCACTCTCATACCAGTGACTGTGGAGGACACAGTGAAGGTTTTGAAGGAGTTCCTAGTAGCTCACAAACACAGCTGCACAGTGTAAAGTGCAGTATGGATGAAGGATGAAATGGAGGCCGTGTGGTGACCCCCGCCCCGTCACTATGACAGCTGTCAGAGGCAGTGACGCTCAGCAGTGTCTTCTATTCGTTTCTTCTATTCTCCCACATCAAAAATTCAAGGAACTTTATATTTTTATATTCAGAATGGTAACTGTAAAACTTTTCAGTTTTAATCTGAACTTCCAGCGTGAAGTGGTATTTTACAGAATGCACAGTCACAGAAGTGTGCTGGACGCATGAACTTGCAGACCGGTATCGTCCATACAGCATCACAAGGCATGGTGTGTCCACTGTTGGCACGAAGATGCCCTGGAAGGGGGGCACGGTGGAGCGATGTGCTGGAGCTGGAAGAAGCACACCCTGAACAGACGCTCTGACACAGTCGAACCTGAGAGCTGAATGCTACACCTGTCTTCAGTCTTGCAAAAATAGCGTCGCTGCTGTGGCAGTTTACCAGTTAACAAGTTCTTCCTGTAAGTGTGTGCCCAGCTTTTAATATAAAGCAGGCAGGTTCCCACAGTAATGTACAACACCCCCATCAGTGCAGCTGGGGACAGATGATGGAGACCTCAGTGACCGTTGTCACAAAGCAGAGGCCTGGAGAAGCAGTTCTACTCCAGCTGGTCATGTTAACTGGACTCCCTGCCTTCACCAACTGCCACTGGAATAAGTATGGAAGGGGTGCTGTCTCCCTGTGGATGTCTCTGTAGCTAATTTCTGGACGTGTTTCATGCAGCCAGAGGGCATGCGATGCATTGTGATTAATTACTTTAACAAAAGTCGTGTTTCGGGGAGGCATGAAGGACGTTTTGAACAGGCAAAATGTGAAAGTAACAGACACTGATTTATAATGTTTTTACTGTTATGACCATTACACAACTTAGCCTGAACAGTTGTCCACAATCTGCTACAGTTCCTTCAATTAATACAGCTGGATATTTTACTGGAATAATTACGTGTATGTCCTCAAGGGGAATAAAGCAAGCAGGAATCACCTAAGGTCCTGAACCAACAGCCCTCCGTTTAGCTGAAGGAAAACACCTTTTTTAAATTTTGATAATAGCGTACAGGTAATTAATGAATGTATAAATGCCATTCATCTGGATGTTTGTCAGTGTGAATTCTCATCATGAATTCCCATTCCTATAATGTGACGAAGATCCTGATGACCAGAGGGTAAAGGAAAATGTATTGGAAAATCCAGAGGTGGGGGGCTTATTCGTTGACATCCCTTGCTGCTGCCGTTGACCTCTCTGTGTCCAGAGGTTCATGGCGATGGCTCCTGTGTGATCACTTCAAATTAAATACAAATGTAAAATTTAGGACTGCAGGCTGTGGCGATGATGACATTAGTTAGGAGTATGAAAAAAAAAACCTAGTCAGACTGCCTGAGAAAACTTAATGAAAACGCTGTGGGGAAGCGGTAATGTAGGATAACATAACATGGATATATAACAGTCCTGCTGTCATCAGTTAGCATACAGCATTGTGATTGCAACTTTATCACCACTAACGAGGTCTCGTGGAAAGACAGAGAAGCAGAGTTTCAGGAAGGTAGGAGTCGCGCATCTCTTTTGCATGTTGAAATGTGAGAAACAGTGCTGTTGAAGAAATGAGCTATTGAATGAATTTCAATTTTAATGTGTTTTCTAAGGCACTGCTCCGTGTTCACGTAATGTAAACATGCACAAACTGAACTAGATCTTGCCTTACTTTAACTACACGCATGCTTAATTATATCACAGTCTTAGGGAGTCAGTGGGGACTGTTTGTTGCTGGTTTGGAATGCTTGCACAGGGTAATTAATGCAGACCCAAAAAGCACAGATTTTAGTCATTTCCTCAGACCACCAGGCAGTTTTCAGGCTCCTCCCAGCCAGCAGGTAGATGCTAAATGAAAGCTACCCCACCTTTAGTCACCAGTTCACCTGGCATGAGTGCCGGATGCCCATGAGCCGCTGTAAAAAAACAGTCTGGATTTTGGCATGGAGAGCATTCTGCATGGCCAGTTGCCTTGGCGACAGCACAAGCCTTCTTTCAAGACCCTAATTACTTTAGGTGGGACAGTCACAGCTCACAAAAATGAGTCACTGGCTGTTTATAAGAGCCTGCAGATGTTTCATGACGCTCTCATATTTTATGGAGTCTAAACACCTGACACTGCAGTGCTGCTGTGTTGAAGCCCGTTGATGCTGGTATGTGTTCATTAGAGGGTAAGGTGGTGGAGTACCCTGCAGGTATCTGCACCACCTGGGGAAGGACGTAAGAAAGGTCACAGAAAGGGACAGGTGAGGTGCTGGCAGAATGGCAAGTGTCTCAAACGTGGGCCCTCTCTGCTCTCTGAGCTGACTGTGGCGATATTGCTGTTAGTGCTCCTGGCCAGAACCGCCTCATTTACAAGCAGGTGAAAATGAGATAACAAGAAAATCCAGGCCTCTGAACACAGGACACTGGTGTTCAGCTTCTCTGTCTGTCTCTCTCTCTCTCTCTGTCTCTGTCTCTCTCTGTCGCGCTCTCTCTCTCTCTCTCTCT
>JABJVR010000013.1:2271778-2283956 GCA_025773905.1 Chitala chitala
CACACACACACACACACACACACACAAAATAATCAAACATTAATTTAATAACTAGCGGGCACCAAGTGTGTTATTTGTAATACAAACATGGTTGTCGGAAAAATATGGCAAGATTACGGTTAGTTCGTAAAATTATTAAATTGTTTTATTTATTGAAAGTGTTACTTTCATATTAATCGCGCAGAAACGAGAGGGACACAGTGACAGATACATGCACGCGCTTTCCAGCACTTTCGCTTTGAAAGTCTTGGGAGAACGCTGTTTTATGGCAGTATTTACAGTTTTATTGCTTGACATTTCGCCTGAAACCTAATGTCATCAATTAAAGTACAATATATCCATTGTTATTATTTGCAACTGATATAAAAAAATTTCCGTTCTTATTTATAATCTCCTAGTCAGTATACGTTATTAAATGAAATAGAGAAAAGCACGCTTTAATTTCGCAAAACTTAAGGAATATGATTATTTTCGAAATATATGAATATTGTTATGCTATTATCTTTACCATACAAAAACCGCGACTAACAATTGCAAGGTATATTTAAAGTGAAAGATGAAGATAAAGAGGAAGGCGTTTTAAACGAGGACTCGCCTCAAAACTCTTTTAGTCGTTGTCTTGGATTCTCTGAACCATGGATGATTTAATTATGTCTGTATTTGTGTCTTCACGAGTTATGGGTCTGAATCCCCGCAGTCTTTATTTTGGCTCCTGAAATGCCACATCGAACCGGAAAACGAGATAAGCCGTAATGACCGTAAAGATATTGAATTCCCTTTCTCGGTTTATCCCTGAGTGTCCCTCGCTCTGATGTCTTCGTCGCCCAGACCTGTGAGGACTGTGCCTCCAGAGGTTTTCACAGAGAAATTACTATTGGTCACGTCTGTAAATTACAACCCAGGCCACGGTGGATTTATTGCGTTTTCTGTACACTTTTTTTTTTTTAATACCAGTACTTCAGTCGTCTGTGTTCCTGTCGAGATTGTGTGCGTGACGTCTAAGACGTTATGCCTTGCTGAGCAGAGGCACAGTTGTGCCCTGTGTATTAATAGGAACACACTGATGTGCAGTGCAGAGCACTGTAATAGCACCACAATAGTCCTTGATTTGACAAGCCCCTCTGGTTTTGTATTTGTCAGACCAGCCACCCTTACCACGTTCCTAGACGGCTTCTTACTGTAATAAGACTGTGGCATTAGGCCAAATGTGTTTACTATGTCTGCTGTGTCTGTGTCGCCATGGCGGCGCTTTATATGTGCGTCAGTGTCTTTACACAGCAGTGTTAAGCACGTTGGGTTAAGTGCTACTGCAAAACCTCTTTATTTGATTGCTGGTGGTGAACGCTGAGAGTAAATGCACATAAACGTTACTTAATTGTTTCCGACGGGCTTGGATTGTTCCATAAGCTCAGATATACAATGGGCACAAAGTGTGAAAAGCAAATGCAGTATGCTTCCAGTAATAGAAGGCAGTTGAGGGAACAGTGCAAGAGTTTGAACAGCATTCCTCAACTCATTCATCAATCTTTAGTACTCCAAAGCCATGAACTACTGATTGGCATTGACACAAACGTGGGTGTATGTGGGCTACATCTTACCATCCTTCCAACAGGCTGCTCTATTAGCTGTAGCACATCCACTCCTGAATCGCCCCAGTTACCCACATTATATAGGCCACTTCAGGATTGAATTGCTTGACGTTGGTCAGGGTGTTCAAGGTGACCTACAGAAGCTAGCCTAGCTGTTTGCCAGTTCTGGACTGAGAATCACAGAGCAAATGAATGTTGATAAACTGCGTTTAGTACCCGAGGTTCTCTGCGTCTGGTAAGTGCACAGCATGAAAGTATTGGTGTCACCTCTGCACACGATGCCATGTGTAACCAAAGCTGTCAACCAGGGCTTCGTCACCCCTGGCTCAGATGACGCTTGGCCACCTTTAATGCCGGAACCTGTGGTTTTTGGTAGGACTCGATCACCTGTGGATGGCAGCAGGTGGTGGCTGAAATGGTGTTATCCACAACTCACCGTGCGAATGCCATTACCTTGATTTACTGCGCATCTTGTAAAAACTGAAGTATGTCGTGTATTTTCTTGTGAGGGAAGCCATACAGAAATGTAAGAAGCATTTGTGGATGTTATATTTGCTACGATACGCTGGCTCCCAAACCAGCCAGTTTGCCCCAGATCCATTTTCTCAGTCTGTCAGAGAGGTTTATCGCGGCTGAGTCAGAGATGAAGTGTGAATGTCGAGGCTCCTTTTGGTCCCGAGTCCCTGACGTGTGGTTAAAATCTTTTCCTTTCTGTATGTGAGATCAGTGGGATGCATCATTACAGCTGCCATAAAAAAAATCCAAGCCCGATTCAGAGCCTGCGCCAAACGCCATACCAGAAGACTCCACTCAGTCCTTCCAGAATGTACACTGTAAAGGGACTCAGTGCTGATAAAGGGTCCTGCTGGCCACCTGTAGCAGCTGCTCATGTTTGCAGGCAGTGTGCTCAGACAGCTCTGGGGAGGGATGAGGCAGAGTGAGGCTCATGGAACCAGATCCCTGTGGTGTTTTGTAAACCTCCTGCATGTCGCGAGCATGCATATAGTCTCTTACAGGCGAGTGGTGTGTCTCCACGGGGTTCAGCAGCACGGCAAGGCTGTTACTGTTCAGTTCCACACTGGTCCCCGTGCCGCCAGACTGCAGCGCTGCCTGGTCCCCGCGCCGCCAGACTGCAGCGCTGCCTGGTCCCCGTGCTAGTTCTGTAATTTTGTACTGGCCATTTGTGCTCTTCTCATGGTGTTCAGATCCCAGAACCCTGCTTGACTGTCAATTAGTTTAGTCCTTCTGTTTCCACTATGGGGAAAGCCTAAACACTTTTGTTTGATTTTTCTCCTAACCACATTCCGTTTCACAGTGGCTTGTTTGAGATGATTTGTCATGTCAGTGAGATAAGTTTTGTTCGTTTACATTTATTCGTTTAGCAGACGCTTTTATCCAAAGTGGCTTAGAACATTTCACATACATGTTACAGCGGTATTGATTGTCTGCATTTAACTCATCCCCTGGGGGGAGCATGAGGCAGCTACATGTGGTGCCCAGGGAGACACCTGGCAGCTGAGCTGGGATTCAGACCTGGAGATTCCCACATCCCAGCCTGATGCGTCCACTTGAGCCACCGGGCCACTAGTTAGTGGCGTGTGCCACACTTGATGCCTCACATGTTCAGTCACAATATCACAGTCGCAAAGCAGAGAGTGAATGTGAACATGTAGACCAACCAACATTGTTAATTTTCACAGTTTCATTGCAGCGTCAGCATACAGACCCAGCTGTGACACAGCAAAGTACAGGGAAGCATCTCTGAAATGGGGAAAACCCAATACTGTGCCTCCTGCTCAGCTCCTGTCTCCGAGGACGCATCTCCCCTTAGTGCTGGTACACTGCAGTGTGGAATTTTCCAAGGTGCCAGCCTGTGTATCTGTACAATGACAGCATCCACTAATCCTGTCAGATAACCTCTGTTTGCCAGGGAGGTGAGTCACCTTTCTTGGAAAGGAGATCTCTTGGGTTCTCTTGTTCGCTTGAGTTGACGTGTTGCAGGATCTGTCTGCCAAGTAGTTGCGTGGCTCTGAGAAAAAAAACTTAGATGAGCAGCAAGCTAATAGCAAGGTCATCAGGATTTTCGCGTGCGTCGGGACGCGGTGGCTGTCGCTATTGGAAACGAGTGATCGCTCGTCGGTTTGCGTGCTCCGTCTCTGTACTCTGCAGGATTTGTAGCCGACTGTCAGAGGGTCGCTGTGAATGATGCATGAGGCACTCGTCCAGAAGCTGGGATCTGCAGCGCCTCTCATGTTTTATTCATGCCGACGTGCGCTGCCGGCTCGGGACACCCGCACTGCAGGTGTGGGGGGGGAGTCATGTCCCGTTCTGCTGCAGTAGGGAAGCCGCACGGGCCGCAGTCTGGCCCCACGCCGGTGCTGCAACATTAGGAACGCAGCACACGTCGCATTTCCACCGTGCTGCTTTACGCTGCCAGGTTTACGTTTGATTTGGTTTGCGTTTGACGCGACCTCGTGTCTTTAGGTGTGTTACCTTTACATACAGAGCGTAGTACCTGAAGTCCTATAAGTTTGCTGTGTTATGGTGTGGGGGGAGACGCATCAAGGGAAGTTAGATTGAAGAAGATCCTTAACTGAATCCCAACATTTTTAAGGCCAAGTTGCCAGCCACTATGGCGGTTAATTGAGCTAATCAGTGAGTGTCAGACAAAGGTCAGTTAGAAGATAAAGAGCAAAGACAGACAATAAGGAATTGTCAACAAAACTGTTAAGGCAGCAGCCAGCCAGTTTTTGTACAATTTAAATATTTATACTACTGGGCATATAAAGAAGAAATTAACTATGTATTTCCTCTTCAGTTCTACTTTGAACACCAAAACAGCAGTAGTAGTGATTTAGGGTTTACATTGAAACCTGTCAGTTATTAATCTAATTAAGATGGGCATCATAAAATCCCATTTAACAGTCTCATTAAAATGAAACTGAAGGCATTCGAGCATTTTGTGTTGTACTGTATCTGCTGTTTGTTATGCCTTAGTTATGCATGCTAACTAGCGCCAAGCATAATCAACAGTTGTCTTCCACACTACTAATTGGATTATCGTAGCACAGAATATCAAGATCTGAAAGGACTGACAATACAGTGAAACCGGTTTGAAAATATGCAGTTTAATCTCTTTTTAAGATTATCAAATGTTTATCATATTTAATTGAAATTTGGAGGTGGGAAAACCTTATATCACTGAATACTGAGAGTATAGCCATTAAACAGATTTCAGGAAAATATTTTGTTTTTTAGTATTTAGAACATTTACTTGTTTACTTAGAAAGAAGGTAGCAAATATAACATCCACAAATGTTTCTTACATATTGAAAGATCTCAGGTGTTGTGCATTAATGTAAATTTTGTTGTTGTTGTTCAGCTGTTTAGTCGTGTCCGACTCTTCGTGACCCCATGGACCACAGCAGGCCAGGCTTTCCTGTCCTCCACTGTCTGCCGGAGTTTCCTCAAACTCATGTCCACTGCGTCGATGATGCTGTCCAACCATCTCATCCTCTGCCGTCCCCTTCTCCTTTTGCCTTCAATCTTTACCAGCATCAGGGTTTTTTCCAGTCAGTCCTCTCTTTGCATTAGGTGGCCAAAGTATTAAAGTAAATAGTGATGTATAATAATTTTCTTTAAAAAGAGGCTTGCCAGATAAATTTCTTACATAAGTAAGCTAACACTCTGCTGGGAGTTCCTCTTCAACAGTGCATGGATCTCTTCAACTCTGTCTAGTCCAGTCAGATGGACAGGAAGTAGTAAAAACCACTTCCTGTTTTAGGGGCGGTGGCACAGTGGCGTGGTGGTTAGCCCAGTCGCCTCGTTCCTCCGGGCCTGGGACTCGATTCCTGCCCTGTGTGTGTGTGCGTGTGCGTGTGTGTGTGCGTGTGTGTGGAGTTTGCATTTCCTCCCTGTGCTTGGTGGGTGTTCACCAGGTTCTCCAGTTTCCTCCCACAGTCCAAAGACATGCAGCTTCAGTTGATTGGTGCCTCTAAATTGCCTATACTGGGTGTATGTGTGTCCTGTGGTGGGTTGGCGCCCCACCCTGGGTGTCCCCTGCTCTGCACCCTATGTCTCCTGGGATTTTAGGGGCTCCAGTCAGGGATGGGAGAAACACTTTCCTCACCTCTTTCAGAGCACTAATTTCAAGCAGGTATGGCAATAACACAAACGACCAGTCCAATACAGGTGTAGTAAAACAAGGAAGCGAGTGGTGTAAATTGTTTTTTATTTTAGCAGCACTGTCTGAGATATAAATGGAACTCCATTATGCAAACAAGCTCACCGTGCTAAGAGGCTGCAGACACGCCGAGGTTTTTTTTTTTCCCCCAGACGATTACAGAATCATCACCGCTTCAATGCCTTCCATTTACAGTGGATTAACGAGACGTAATACAGTGTGACCAAGGGCTCTGCTGTTCTGCTGCCTTGATCTAGAAATTAAATCATAGGTTTAATGAATGTTTCGTTACAACATGTTATTATAGAGTGAAGCAGTGTCATTTTTGTGCACTACCATTCCAGTTTAAATGCTTGGATAAAATGTGGCACAATTAAAACACTGCAGTTCTGTAAAAAGCTGCCACTATAATTATGGTTGAATAGGCTGAGGTTATTTGCAATTGTATGTTTCACTGGAATCACCCCCACAGAGGGTAATTAAAACAGCAATTGATTTTGCCAGAGGCTAAAATAAACCAGCGTGATGCTAACCTCAGAGGAAGGGCTGGCACTGTTTGAACTGGATCAAAGATGTTCCAATCTACTAATGGCAGGTTCAGTTTATTCTAAACTCAGACCATAGGTTGGTTTATTGAGAAGGTCAAAAGTACTAAAATAGTGCTATATTCCACCTTAAATACCTGAACCACATATATAGAGATGGTGGCTTTAGTGAGGGGCACCATACAGGGGTGCAAACCTTGGATGATTCCAAGAGTGACTGACAGGACTGACAGGAACCCTATATATATTATAACAATATTATAACAAAGCATAAGATTTTAGCATTGCATAACATCTAACATAGTATCTTTTATGGGACCAAAACTATATAGTTGATGCCCTGCCTGTAGTGAAATTATTTAAGATGGTAGCACTTATTTACCATCTCAGAGACAGAGTGAGCTTGTCGTACTTGGTTGCAGTATAGAATCTCTTCCTATGAATATTACAGCTGCCGACTTTTGTTTTGCATTTTTGTTGTATGAAGACAAGCTTCCATATTTAATGAATGCAGGTTATCTGAGAGTTTACGGCAAGCTGAAGGTTCCTGTCTACTGTGTCTGCATTATTCAGGTTCGCTGGTGTCATCCTGAAGCTCTGTGGAAGGTTCTGCTTGGCAGAGTGACTGGCCTGGTGTGCGACGGGTGCCGATGAGGCATCCTGTTTTTGCGACCTCCTAGTGAAGGTCTCGGTCATTATGCCTTTGGCTGGAACATGCTTAGCAGTGGGTCTCCCTGTGATGTGATGGGTGAATGATGGATACTGAATGGTGTTCAGTGTCACTGCTCTGTGTTGTGGTCTTCCTGACAAAAGGCAGATTAAGCAGAAAGGGCCTAAAATGACGATGAGGGGAAGCAGACCGTTAAGATTGCTTCAGGCATATCCCGTGGGGCCTCCTGAACACGGCAGCCAGTAACCTGACGCCTGCCGGTGCCGTGAATAATTAATATTCTGACCCCAACTGTTGAAGGAGGATGCCAGTCTCCTTTGGGACAGTGCCTTAACCACATGAAGGGGGGGAATGGTTGGCATGACAACCCATGATATACACCACATTGGGGATGTAGGTGAATGTAGGCCTGTTGCAATGGGAGATGGGGTGGGGATTATCGCACCAGAGGTTGGGTCAATAATTGATTGTTTTAATGCTGATGGGTTTAAACGCTTACTTGCTTTTACACAGAGCCTGTCTGTAGAGCAAACACTACGGTTCTCACTACTGAGCATGTGACATTTTTCTATATTGGTTCATGATATAAAATTAAACATAGACAAGAACATTGATTTTACTTGTTTACACAATGGCTGATGGTTCACGATAACTGCTTAAACCTTTTCAAAAGTCCTCGAAAAGCCGCATTCGTATCATGTGAAAAGTGTAAACGCAGGGTGTGTGCTCTGTTTTGAAATGGATTGTGTGTCTGGACTCAGTTTCCAGTGACATTATCTCGGATCTGCATTAATAACTTGTAGAAATAGGCTCAGATTGGAACTTCCATGGCTTCAGAGTGGTCTCCTGAGCTCATGACACACATCAGACATCTGTTTACGGTTTTCCCTCCAATGTCTGTGTACACAGATGGCAGAACTTGCTCACTGCTCTTGTTTTGCCTGGATCCAAGAGATCACTTCAGCTCAGTCTGCACAGTTAGCTCACACAAGTACCTTCAGTAGCTCTTAGAAATCACTGTTGTCTGAGTGCCTTTATCTTAGAGCGGACAAACCTGTATTGGCTGATTAATCGCTTTTTTTTTTTTTTGTCGTCTATCAAGCAGCAACTTGCAATTAGGTTTGTTTTTCAAGTTTATTTCTATGTCATTCATTGATTTAGTTGTTCATTTTACTGACATGGTCTCACATTGAAGCATAAGTAATGGTCATCATAGCACATTTAGTTTTTTACTTGTCTTTAAACCCTATGTTAGTCTTGAAATTATGCATAGCTATTTTTATAAAGCAGACAGAATAGACAGGAGAATAGGAAGGCCTCCAGGGTGAAACAGCCCTGAGAAGGCTGACCAGGAGCTGCCAGCCAATCATCTGTTTCATCTGAAAAGCCCTCTTCTCTTACAGTGGGCTGCCAGCCAATCAGCTGCCTCCTCTGAAGGGGCCATGTCTTCCTTACGGGAGCTGCCAGCCAGTTAGCTGCTTCCTCTGAAGGGGCCTTGTCTCCTGGCCTGAGCCTGCGGCTGTGAAGGTTGCTCAGTGCCTTCATCTTGGCCATATCACCGTGCCTTTGGGCTCTATGCACAGCATGTGGGACACGCTACCCACGGCGCGTCCATCTGTGAGCCTCACCACCTTTTCCTTGCCGGTCTCACGGGAAAGCGAATGCACAGCATGTACGGCTCGGCGTGTACTGCGTTGTTCTCTGTCAGATATACTACAACAAATCTCTGAGCAACCTCACTAGCATGGACCCACACCTAGTGTTTCTGTTGGACCTCAGGAGTCAAAACCCTCACAGCCATCATGCATTTAAGTAATGTGTACAGGGGAAGAAACACTGGCAATCATACTGGTAATAATATGCATTCTGAATGAAATAATTTAAGGAATAATTTAAGGTTTTACAGATATGTGGCTGTAGGGCCAGTTTAACAATGGTTGAATTGATGATAAAGTAAAACGGGTAGAGAATTTTCCTACATGCAGATTGCAGCAGAAAAGACATTGTCTGTGACATAAATGCATGTTTTTTTCCGTGGAGGCGTCCTCCCACACACCAGCAGGAGCAGCTCTGTCCCGTGTGTCACCAATGGTGGCGTTTCATGTTCACAGAGCCAAGTCCAGAGTTGTGGAGGAGAGCAGCAGAACTGTTCCATCGCAGTCCCATCACACAAGCCTCCCTGTGACACTCTTGCCTCCCGCCTCTCAGCCCAGTAAAATGCTCCCCTGTCTCTGAGCTGAGTTTAGCAGCCCACCAGTGGTGACTGTCTTTTCACTGTTTGGTACTGCAAAACAGTTCAGTTCAGCATGAGACCTCACTAGATGAGAAAGTCATTGAGCCTCCAGAGGACTGGGTCCACCAAAACATCCAGTTCCTTGAAGAGCCAAAGCATTTCCACCAGTGTCACATGACCGTTCAGTCATGGCTACGTTTGCATAGGGTGAGATTGTTTGAGCTTAGATCACAGGAGGCTCAAAGCAGGGTTGCCATTGGCCAAGTACCACAATTGGGTGGATCAGAATCACAGGAGATCCCTTGCTTTGGGATCCAAGTGGCCACACTGGGTGACATGAGTCTTTTTTAAATTCATTTTGACAGACACTTTTATCCAAAGCAACTTAAAATTCACATATGGGTTACATTGAGCTAGCGCTGAGTGTCTTGCTCAGGGACATACCTGGTGGCTGGGCTGGGATTTGAACCAGGAAACTTCTGCATCCCAGCGTGGTATTCTACCCATTGAGCCAGCAGGCCATTTGTACAAATGACCCTCTACTCAGGGACACATGAAGGTTTGTTGACGCCCTCTATGATTTCATTAGCAAACTCCTGAGTGCGTGTCTGGACCTGTGGACTGACGTCTCGCCGGGTGCAGACAGATAAGATGGATCCAGTTTGCAGCAGATGCCCTTAGGCAGGCCTCATTGACTTCTCTCCGACAGTCCGTTAGTGCACTGTGCCTGTCTGGTACAGAGGGCGGGAACATGGGGTTCAACCTTGGTTCGAGAGAACAGGACCATGGTGCCTCGTGCTATATAACGGTTTGGGGAATTTTTACACAAAATAGCATCTGAAGATGGACTCGTACAGTCCGTGTTAAGGGCATTGATCTTTGTACTTAGCCTTTAACAGGAGCCAATGTAGACAAAGTCCAGGTCAGGTAACGGAGACAATACAGAGATTGTGTCATTCAAACCATGCAGCTCAAATGTATGAATCAAACGGAAAAACGATGCTGTTCAAACACATCCTAATAAAAGCAAGGGACAATATACTTGTTTGCATTTAGGTTTAACAGTCATTTGAACATTAGGGTTTACTGGTTAATTCGACATTTTAAAAATTGTTTTTTTTCCATTAATACCAGGTTCTTTTGTTTGATCTTATACACCTACATTCAGGTGATTTTTTTTTTTCCACAAGTAATTTTGTGGCACTGATTATGCAAGTTACAGCTGTTTAAAATCTTTAGACACAAAACAATTTTAATTTTTATTTTGTACAAATAAACCTGCTATGTATGCGTGCTTATGTAAATGCACAGGAGTTTTGAATTAACTGTCTGCCCATGACTGTAATAGTTGTACAAATGCTTGTTCCCAATTTTTAAAAATGCAATAGGGAAAATAATATTGTGTGATATCCCACTTTCAGGGGTACAGTCCTAATCAAAATACTTATTCATAGCTAAAAGACTGACTTCGTCACGGCGTGACACGTTCAGCAAAAATGTGTGAATGCGTGAAGTTCAGGAATGTAGTTATTTTAAAATAACATGCTAAAACACTTTCTTTCATCACAAGCTGGGCTTTGGAAAGCATGGTAATGATCACAGGAATTATTTTTATAGCCCTCCTTTGTGACCCAGGTCATTCCATGTTCTTTTGGTCAGTGGTCAACCTCCTCTGAGGCGTTTCTAATGACCTTAACATGTCTATTTATAGTACTAAAGCAGCTGATGGCCACATGTCTACTACATCATATCTGGATCCAGTGAATACTATATGTTTCACCTCACTATAAGCCTGGCACGTCTTCAGGTGCTTCTGATCCTGGGCTTGTAATGGGCGTGGCTCAGATGCTGTGTTGCTAGGCTACAAGGTCATGTGACTCCTTGTCATGACTGTGGACTTTTCCTGGTTCCAAGATTATCCAGTTGAGGTTTCATGCTACCACGTCATTAATTTCATGAGGGGATAGTATTTGTGTGTTTGTCTGTGATCCTCTAATACTGAGAGGCACCTGAAAAGCAGAGGGCAGACAGAAGGCAACCAGCGGAGCTAACTTTAGTTTCAGAAGTTCGTGTAGTCGACGTCGTGTCTGTCTGGCGATCTATGTGATCTTGGACAGCTTGACGACTATCGATTCCAGCCAGGAGCAGCTGCTGTCCTGTCCAGATCACCTCCGCTGCTCCATGGTGACACTGTGGGACTCGGCTCCTCACCAAGGAACATGGCACCCATATAATATGGCACCCTGAAGTTCCATGGACAATGTCCACAGTGATGCCACAAACCCAGGAATTACAATGTGCCCCAACGAACAGGAACATCTGAATTGAGGGCTAGTCCCTCAGACTCTGAGAAAGCTGCTCAGAGTCATTTCTTTAAGCAGTAACGGTTCTCAGATGTAAGATAATGTGTCTCAAAACCTCCGTCTCCAGCATAGGTTATGTGGATGTGGGAAGTGCACCGGAGGTGCCCCAGTATTCCAGAAAATCACCAGTGAGGTTCTGCTTTCCTACAAACCCCAAAATTGACAAATTTCCATAGTCTTATGCCACGTTGCTAATGCACAGCGCTCTGCTTCGAAAGGGAGATCCTTCACCAGCGGGAAAACATTTCTCCTTCACATCGCCCCGTCGTATCGCTCCACAGTGGGTGAAGGAGATTAACTGAGGCGTGTGAGTTCTCCGCTGGCACAGCGCAAATCGCAACTCAGTTGGACAAAAGGCAATTTGCCCAGGAAATGACTACACGTGTCGCATCTCATCCCCTCCTCTGTTATCGCACCGAATTTCATTGTAGCAAACACTCCTGGGCAGTGCTGCACTGGCAGCGTAAAAGCGAAATAAAGATAAACCACACACAGGTTTGTTTTGCGGGTCAGTAGAATAAAACTGGAAGATAATGACAATATGCAGAAAAGGAAGATAAAACTGAGCCAACTGTTTCTGTCTCAGGACATCCTT
>JABJVR010000013.1:2284056-2304540 GCA_025773905.1 Chitala chitala
TAAAACTGGAAGATAATGACAATATGCAGAAAAGGAAGATAAAACTGAGCCAACTGTTTCTGTCTCAGGACATCCTTATCTAAATGTTATAATCCAAACGTCTGTGACACTGTTATATTTCAAAATATTCTGGTATGGTTTATAAGCCAATTATTTCTGCCTCCTTATTTGGAATTTATGGATGCAAGCAGTTCAGACTTTTTTTTTTTTTAATCCTGAAGAGGACATCTTTACAGAATTCCTTCTTTTTGTTCCCCTAAACCTGATTGATGAGCTCAAGTTCAGGTCTTCTCCGGCTCGTTGAGGCCCTGTGATAAAAAGGCACGATTGCAGCTCCTATCTCCAGCTGGTTCCAGCACCTGTGACAGATGGTGACGTTCATGGATCAGTGCTTTCTATTTGTATGAATTGCTTCTTCCTTTATTCTCTATTGTGCAGCCCACATAGTCAAGGAACATTGGGATCCCTTGTAGGAGAAACCATTTTCAGTGTCTGCTGTTGTCAAGGATGAGGATGGCTTGTTTATTTTTCCAGTGCCTTTTTTTTTGTTTTTTGTTTTTTTTTTTTGTAGTCTGAAAACATGGTGCATATTTTTTTTCTCTCTATATGTGTACACTGTTATTACTGTCCTTCGAGGAGTAAAACATAATGCTCAGTACATGCAACATTTAGCGGAATTATGCAACAGCGCAACAATGCGACACCTACGCCACACACATTCTTTGTAAAGAATCGGGACGGCTATCAGTTTGATGGTTGCGCCTGATTTAGAGGGCGGACTGGCAGGAGCTAAATGTCTGCATGGCCGGGGCCCTGTTTCCATGGCAACCGTTTCCTCCCAGAGATGAGGACTCCACGTGATGTTGACGGCGTTAGGGAGGAGCTGAGCACACTGGTAACTTGCACTAAAAATAGATGTTTGCTGACGGCTTATTTCGCCAAAACTGGGCAAAGACAAAATGTGGTGTGTGCGTATACTCCATGTTATTTTTTTATTTTTTTTTTTACGTCTCGTTTTCTTTAACTTTAGACACAGCATTCATGGCACCAGCTTCTTGTGCTTCACGTGAGCTGTATTGTAGTTGTTGTGCCATGGAAGGGTGTCGTAAGCTTCATAAGCTAAATACAGAGTGGTGGAGTGGAATGCAATGGATTGGAATGGAATGGATTGGAATGAAATGGCATGGAATGGAATGGAATCCACACATAATGTGTATCTCACTGAATACACACCTTTGGAAAATTCTAGTCTGGACAAGGCTAATAAACACGCCTCGTTCTGGTGCGACTCAGCAGCAAGTGGGTTATATTCATCAGGTTTCTTTATTCGTACGCGTGGGTAAATTAGTTTGGCAGCACAAAGGAAAGAGGCATCCAATCATACACACTTCGCCTGCAACACATAAATACAGTGCAATACAATTCAACAGAACAAGTGTTTTAAGTGCTTTGTTAAATTGCCTTCAACAACACTGAGTCATTTTATGTATAAAACTAATGGCTTCAGGAATAAAACTGTACCTGTTCTACATTTGGTAACAAAGAATCTCTGACCAGATGGGAGAAGCTGAAAATGTCTATTTAAAGGATTAAAATTGTCATTTATAATACTCATTCATGCACCGTTATGAGAAGTGTGGAGACGCACAGAGCAGAGGAATGACCTGAGGGGTTTCCTAGGAGATCAGGTCTGCTGTAATGGCTGCACCAGACAGCTGACGAGGCGAAATCCCCGAGCGGGTTTCCGTCTGACTCAGGTCGTGAGTCTGCCATGGGAAGAGACTGGGGCGTCAGCGGAGAAAGGCATGCCATTAATGCACTGGCTGGGAAGCCACCTCAGTGGCCGCATTTCGGCAATGCATCTGTGGGCTCATGGTACAGTCCCCTCTCTGTGACCCCTTCCAGCACACACCTCTCTGTGGACCTCCCTGTTCATCAATGAGAAACTCCTAACTGTCACTCTCACTCCTCCATACCGTTGGCCTGGTGCTCGCTGCTCGTGTGCTGACTTTAGCTTTTTGTCTCCTACAGAAAGTGAGTGAGAAGGTTGGAGGTGCAGAAGGAACAAAGCTTGATGATGATTTCAAAGAAATGGAAAAGGTATGAGGGCTTTTGTTGGATTCACTTGAAGGTTAAATCCCATAAATTCTGAACATGAAACGCATATTGTTTGATGCCGCCACTGTTTGAGCATTAAGTCTGTAAAGATCTCTGCTTCTTGAGGTCCATGAAAATAACATTTCTCTTCCAGCTCATTCACTATCTGAGGAAATGTGGCTTTTGGTGACGCTCTGTGCAGTTTTATGCTCGGCTGCGGAACCTTAGATGGACCTAATGTGACAAGTGAGCCTGGTGGCAGAATTACAGACCTTCCTCCAGAGAGAGGAAAGACAACGCTGGGCAGAAGTAACAGGATAGGCCATACAGAGAAGCCACTGCAACCTGCTGTATAAGATGTGCAAAGACACACAATGCCAGGCTTGAAGGATGGGCGTGTAACCGGGCATGGACAGATTCTTGGCTTATAAAGACCTAGGCATTTATGTTTATTCTGCCACGAGAAGACCCTAAATAAAGATTAGCTTGTCTTATTACATGTATACTGTTACATTATAAGTAATATAAAAAATTTAATAACGACACAGTGACTTGCATGGCTCTGATTGCAAAAGTATTGTGTACAAATGACAACTCATACATCATTACATCTGAAGTACCAGCTGTGCCACTGCTCTGATTGCATGAACAATTGTCAAGGTAGTAATGCAACACCCACAGCACTTCGGTCCATCTCATTAACACTCCAAATTAGCATGAGTAAGTACTGCTGTAGTGAACCGGTTGATGTAATGTTTCCGAACTCTGACCTGGTTTGGCTTAGAAACTGCCTGTTTGTGGCTTGCGTCTTTGTGCAGAAGGTGGACGTCACCAGCAGAGCAGTGCTGGAGATAATGACGAAGACCACGGAGTACCTGCAGCCCAACCCAGGTGAGTCACAACACTGCATCAACTCAAAGTCATACAGACTTGCAGCCACCGTGAATGGAGTTTAATCCTTTTGTCATTGCTGTGGCCCAAACCTGCAAGGACCACAAGGGAAAGAACAGAAGCTCACAGCTTGTAGCCTGCAAGGGACTTTGGAATAACCTTCTCCCTGTGACGTAGCAATAGCATCAGTTTGGCATGCGTTCGCTTGCTTGTGTAATTAATAAACCAAAGACTGCTGTTTGCACTTGGCTGGCATCTATGTTTTGACAGGGACACCCCCCCTGTGCTCTGACATGCCCCCCCCTCCCCCATTTCAGCATCCAGAGCCAAGCTGAGCATGATCAACACGATGTCCAAGATCAGGGGCCAGGAGAAGGGCCCGGGATACCCGCAGGCGGAGACCGTGCTGGGCGAGGCCATGCAAAAGTTCGGCCGTGAGCTCGGAGAGGAGTCCAGCTTTGGTAAAAAAAATTTTTTCGAAAATAATGTACGCAGACACACACACACATGAACAGTAGGGAGTGTTTGCCTGAAGCACTATGCTGAGGGCACTCATTGTGACCATTCGTACCATGAAGTTAACCAAAAGACTTTGGGCACTTCCTTGATGACGATTCTTCTGGCTGTAAGGCAGACGCATGTGGGTGATGTTCTGCTGGTGTGTAAGAGGCACTGTGGGCGCCTGTCTGTGTTCCAGGCCTCGCTCTGATTGATACTGGAGAAGCCATGCGGGAGCTGGGAGAGGTAAAGGATGCCCTGGACATGGAGGTGAAGCAGAACTTCATCGACCCACTGCAGAACCTGCACGACAAAGACCTCAAGGAGATACAGGTAGCACTGCGTAAGCAATAATATAATATAAAGGACATTTCGACCTTCTTTAATGTGTTGGCAGATAGTTAGCAAGGATGTAAATATTGAAGGTTCAATTAAGGGACACCCTGTGTTTGTGTACAAAAATGCACATCATGGCTTTAGATGGTAATACATTCCATACAGTTGACTGTGCAATGCTAAGGATATTTAAATTCCAGCTTTGGCTACTAGAAAAACAGTGAGACTCCAGTTATCTGCTAGCAGTGTTTGTTCCTGCTAATGTACATGACTTGCTTGCTTGATCTGCAGTGAAAATCGTTCGGCATAACATGCCTTTTCAACTGCAATTTCAGTCAGCTGAAAATATGCTAATGTTTTCATAAGAAAGTTAGGGGGTGCGGAGACAGCGCCAGCTAAAGCTGAGGTAACGTGATTTCAGGATGTGAGACGGAGCATCTGTCTCTGTCTCCTTGCAGCATCACCTGAAGAAGATGGAGGGCAGGCGCTTGGACTTCGACTACAAGAAAAAGCGGCAGGGCAAGGTGCAGGATGAGGAGATCAAGCAAGCCCTGGAGAAGTTCGATGAGTCTAAAGAGATTGCTGAGCAGAGCATGTTCAACCTGCTAGAAAGTGACGTAAGGACTCTTGTGCTGTCAGAAGAACATGTCATGCCGTGTTCAGTATCTGGCTGGGAGTATGGGTGACATTACACGGCAGCGGTAATTATGTGTTATTGCACCCAGCCCTGTGCCTGCTCTTTGCGCGCGTGGCTAGCTCATCCTAGCCATTCACCATGGCAACTGAAACTATAGCAACAGTGGCTCAGTGACTGGTTACTTCCCCAGGCTAATTTTAAGATCAGTGGCATGCATGTTCACACAATTATTGAGGAGTAAAAATTGGATTTGACGGTGTATTATGAAAACACCACACATCAGCAAATGCTGTGGGTATCATTCTAGGAATAGTTAGATTTTTTATGTGTGTGTGCATCACTGGGAAATCCCATGTGAGCAGGAATATTGCAAAATCAAACAAATCCTAGTTCCAATTTTAACCCTTCAAATTGAGTTTCTGAATTTGAAACTTCAAAACTGTTGGATGGGAAAGTAACATTTTTCCTGTCAGTTACATCTCTAATTGTATAAAGAAATATCTGCACGTAGATACCCCTTTAATAAAATTCACCTTTGTACACAAAAAACATCAGTCATAACTCTGTTATAATTCTGTATGCCAACAATATTTAGTATCTTTGACCATTTTGTGGCCACCAGGTGCTTGTTGAGTGGTCATCTCAGAGCTTTTACTTTGAAAAACCAGGTCACCATGGGAAAAAAACCAGGTCACCATGGCAACTTGGGATTTCAAATGTATGTAATGTGTAAATCCTGCTGGGACATTCCTACTGCTGCCTCCACATCAGACAATAACAGCCAGGGGATGACATCATGGTTCAAGCAGATCTATATTAAGATCCAAATGAAACCTGCAAGATGTGATGCCTAAATGATCACAGATGAAGGTGTGACTCTTGGTTTGGATCAGAAATGCATAGCTTTCCCTTTAGGTTTATTTATCATAAATATTTCAGCAAGTTGTTTGTATTCATTAACTGTCTCTTATGTAGCTTGGTGCTTGTAACCTTTATCTTTGAGATAGAAATGTTTGGGTTAGGTTCCAGTCACAGCTGCACTGATTGGTGCAAACGCCTCTGTGTGTCCTGTGCTCTGATTGGAGCAGATTGAACAGGTGAGTCAGCTGGCCGCCCTGGTGCAGGCCCAGGTGGAGTACCACAGACAGGCCACCGAGATCTTGCAGCAGCTGGCGAGGAAGATGGAGGATAGGTGTGCTACTCCGCCATCTGCCGTCAACATTCACACAAAAACAATGAGAACAAGAAGCCTAGGTTCTGGTATTTTCTGAGACGCATACATTCATGATACAAACACACGCGCACACACACACACACACACACACACACACACACACACACACACACAGAGCATCCTTGTTCCTTTACGATACTGAGAAGTTTTAGTCTTCAGCCTTCTGTGTCCCATATGGAATTTTTATTGAGTTTTTCTTCAGAGTGCCACAGCAGCTTTTTCAAGCAGTTTGGCGCACATGTGGTGCCAAGGGCTCTGTGTTAAAGCCAACAAATGGAATTTGTCGCTCAGAATAAAGGAAGTGTCCGGCAAGCCCAGGAAGGAGTACATCCCGAAGCCGCGCATGGTGATGGAGCTGACCCCCAGCGAACATCACAATGGGGGGATCACGCCTGGCGGCTCCGCCAAATCCCCAGGTACGAAAGCACCCAGGTTGCACCGCGCAGGTGTTCTAAATGCCCGCCACCCACCCTGCCCTCCCCAGTGGCGAGAACCTCACCTCCCTTCTGTCCATCTCGCTCGCAGCCCCGATGGACCAGCCTTGCTGTCGCGCCCTCTACGACTTCGAACCCGAGAACGAGGGCGAGCTGGGCTTCAAGGAGGGTGACATCATCACGCTGACGAACCAGATTGACGAGAACTGGTACGAGGGCATGCTGCACGGCCAGTCGGGCTTCTTCCCCATTAATTACGTGGATATCCTAGTCTCCCTTCCCCACTAAGGTGGCCCAGTCCACCAAGCTGTGTCTATGCCCCCCCGCATCTGTGCTACTGCGTCCACAAAGCTTTTCCTGACAGCCAAGAAGGAAGACAACAATGACGAAACCAACGGTTGCTCGGTGTCGCGTGTGCCGGCTGCGCTAATGGAGGCAGCACAACTTTATTTTCTCTAACTGTTATCATAATTCCACCTTTATTTTGTGTAAACGTTTCCCCTTGTTTCCCATTTCCTGCCACTGATGTTGACACAATGACGCATGTCCCGTGGTCTTGCTTTGACAGTGTTAAGCTGTACAGTTTTTGTGCAGCAAAGTGGTGTTTCAAGATTTTCCCTTTGAACGTAAAATCATAAAATCTCTTCCCTGCTACCTGACGTCTTTTTTTTAAGCAATATGCTTCTTCAGAAGAACATTCCAACTTTTTTTATTAGAGTTTTAACAACATTAGGTTATTTTCTGGTCAAAAATAGAATTCACACTGTTCTCGTTTTATATAGTGTCTTCCTCTTGCATGCTGGGAATTTTTTATTTTTTTTTCCTCTGATGACTCCTGTTATCAATGTGACATTTTACTTTAATTCTGTAATGCATAATATGACTGGTAACGTTTATTTTGTGGAATTTTTCAGATTTCCAGTTTTTCCCTCATGGTGATGTTCTACACTGAGAAATAATAAAGAGATTATATTTGTATGTAAAACTATTTGTGATACTTGTAGCCTAATATATAACTCTAAAATAAAAAAATACATAAATCTCAAATACATATAGCATATTAAATATACAGATAAATTTGAAATCCCATTAGTTTTTCATTTTAAATTATTGCCAACAAATATTAGTATTATTTTTCCAACAGAGCGTACATCTTTACAGTAATTACATAGGCATTGAATCATAAGAAAAAACTAAGAAATTATTGTACAATCCCAGCATGCAAGAAAAGTTATGAAAAGACAAAAATTTAAGTCCTTAGGAATCATTTAGTGGCAAGTCAAAAGTGGTTAATGCCCAGAATTTCACTTTTGTGTATGTGCCTGATCGTTAAAACAACACTGTAAATATACAGAAACAAACAAAAACGTAAGTGTTCCGATGATGTTGTAACAAAAAAAAGATAACCACAAATTTAAAAATGAAAAACTCGTATACTCCTGTATTCATGTGTTTTGGATGACAAAACGAGGTGCATATTTGTGAAAATGATCCGTACTGTGATGTAAAATCAACAACGTTGTTCTGCATTTTCTGCTGCTGAGGACACCGTAGTTTTACAACAGACTGACTTACGATCGGCTGTTGCAAATCTGGAATCTTAGAGCAGTGTAAACGGTAGAACTCAAGACCACGTTCTCCGTTATGTGGCTATAGAGAATACAGGTTGACTGTAAAGTGTAAATGATCATTGCTTAATATAGTAGTTTTAAAGGCTTTGCTGTTTAAGGACAAGTGTATCATTGAAATGAGTCATCAGACACAATTCCGTTCACCTTCATATTGTGTGTCAATGTTGCCACAGGGTCACTTTTTTTTTTTAGATTTCCATCTATATTGTTTGTCATGGTACATTATATGTAGACCTACAATTAGAAGGAACTTTTATTTTTTAAAAGTGAGCTCTAGAGTCCTCGCTTCGGCCATCACATTTCAAATATCTATCATTTCTGCCAGAAACCACGGCGGTGACTCCGTGACCGCAAACTCAAGTGTCTGACGTTTTACTGACAGCTATTCTCAGGTTTATGAGTAGACTTTATTTCTGACAAATAGTAAAACACAAGGCTTCCTGTGTACATATATGTGACCTTTCAATCTAATAGAGGCTTCATACCCAATTGTGTGGCTAGGATATGCGGATCCTTTTAGCCCATATAAATCAGTCACTTGCATGTATGCTATTATACTGCCATATCATTGGTACAACAATCACAATTCTTTCAAACAGAGGTGAAATTTGACCAGCATTCAGAGAAAACGTTTAATTATGAGATAGTGTGGACAATTCAGCAGCGTGAAATCCTGCTGCGCCTGACTGAATTGGTTGCAGATTTAATGGTTTAAGTCAGCAAACATTTAGTTGTTTATCATTCAGCTTAACTATTACAGAGGTTTAAATGGAAAATATATAAACAGAAATTGTAACTTTTAGGAAAGAATAGCCTGAGCAGAAATATAGTCACCAAACACAATCAAAAACAGCCCATTTCTACATAAGCCTTGGTATGTGTAGCATAACAGGGCTGGGCCTGCTCAAAGTCATGAAATTTGCTGTGTAAAATGCAATGGGTCCCTAAAAATGAGCTATTTGTGCTAACTTGAAGTGAATGTGCATTGTCTTCTAGTGCTTTGCAGCAGTGTTTTTTGTTTAAACAATAACCGTGTAATAACACCAGTATTGTACTGAAGTAACTTGAAAAGTTGGCAAAGCGTAACAGCGCTGAATTCTTAAAGCTGGAACTTTCCATTCATCGTTTTAACACTTTTCAGTGCAAGCGACGTGTCACCTCAGATGTCACTTTAAAGGAACCGACAAACAGAATAACTGCCGTTGAGTTGTGCCAGGTGAGGCCTACAACAACAAGATGATGTCACTGAAGTGGAAACGCGACGTCATTGGCTGATCTGTCAGCTCGAGAAGATTCAAAATTTGTTTCCGTTAACGCCTAATGTTTTAATGTTTTTTTTTTTCTTCCTCCTTGGATACGTGTTGTGAGAATTTTGCCCTCAGTGAGGACTGTACAGCTGTTTGTTTACAACCTGTGTGTAGAGCTGCACATCAAGTTTAGCTTATTTTGTACATATATGTTAAGGAACGTGTTGAACACAGGATTATTTTTGCTGCATATAGTTATCCTTGAGTTCTTCGTTTTCTTGTTTATTTTTTTACTTGGTTTTCCTGTGCTGAAGTACAAGAAAATATAATGCTTAATGGGAGAGCATCTCTGTTCCTTACCGTAATAAACACAAAGACAACTTATCCGGTTCAGTGGTTTTTTTTTTTTTTTTTTTTTTGATCGCAAAAATCAGCACACGTTCAAAAGAATAGCTTTGTGTTTAAAATGTGAATAGTGGTTAAATTTGTCGTCCAAGCTGTTTAACATCAGCTGTACAATAACAGTGACTCACAACAAAAAATTTTGTACGGTCAAGCTTATAACACGAATATATAATTATATTGATTGACTGTAGATAGTTAGAAATACAAAAGTACGCAGGGAAAGTTTTAAGCTGTAAAGTTTGACATGTTTTTTTTTGTTGTTTTTTTAGAGCAGAAATTGAAACAGTAAGCCAGCTAGCAGAGAATGTTCCCATTAGGACCTTTTAACGGTCTTTGGATGTTAGTGAATGTTCATGAAACGTTAGGAGGGAACTGACTTAAGAGCACATCACCTTTACAGAAACGCACAAAAAGGCCGTCTAGCCGTGGCCCTACCTACTGCCAGACATTCTGAGCCCCATGAAAGAATATGATAGCATAATGTCTTGTTATAACGTCTATGTTCTAATATATAGGTGCTCCTGTTAGTCACTGGCCCTTGAAATTGTTCTAGGTCTCCACCGCTCTGCGGCACCCCTAACAGTAGGTGTTATGGACAGAAAGCTATAGCCTTTGTTTTCAATTTGACACCTCATTCGATACTCCAGGTTAAGCCATGAGGACATTCTCACACCTCCAGAGTTGTGGGTTTGACAACCAGAATGTTATATATATATATATATATATATATATATATATATATATATGTGTGTGTGTGTAATTAAATTCAGTTGAAGTCAAACTACTCATGGAAGCAGAAATATAGGGAATCCAGATACAGTAGTATACAGGATCACAACATGGTGTAGAACACAGTGTCTACTGGATTCTATGTTAATTACCACAGATGGAATCTGCAAGAACTTGAAATGTGAAACTAAAATTATTCAGTTTTACTGGAAGACATTGTGCAGCATCCTAATATAGGTTAACACTACTGTTTGTATAGTAGACCTACTGTGTTTATTTTTGGTTAGACTGCAGCATTTACATAGGTCTATGTTAGTAGCAGAACTGTCCCTTAGGTGCTTTTTAATTAAGGGGTGGGGAGAATCCATTTTCTGTGCCAGTAATTCATGTGTCACACATTAGTGGTGCCGGTGTCATTTCAGTATTTTGTTTTTTGCTTTCACAAGACCAAATGTAAATATATGCAACAATGCGTAAAGCTTTCATTTAACTGATGTTTATTAAAATTTGTCCTCCACTTCATTTTCCTGTTATTTTTCCACTCGAAAAAAGTATTAAGAAACATATTTGTGTTCTCATTTCTTGTCGTGTTTTTAATGAGAAAAAAGTAAAATTTATATAGCATGTAAGTGCATACAGCGCGCTTTCAAGATGGCGTGGAATAGGAGTCAATCGCAGTTACGAATTACCCTTTACTTTAAGTGTCGCCATTCATACTATTTTGATTGTGTCTATAGCGCCCCCTGTACACAGAACAGAAAAACGCAAGTAGCTCCAAGATGAGAAAGCGTGCAACACTTACAAGGTCTCATAACTGCGTTGCTATACTATATATTAGAAGCCTATACAGTACACGATTTCATTGGACAATCTACACAATAATGCATAAATGCAAAAATACCACAATTATATATATTTTTTAAGAAATCTAAATAGGGTGTCTACTGTTTCCATCGCTGCATAACAGTTTTCTACACTTATTAGTATTAAGCCACAATCCAATGCTATCTAAGTAAATCATCACAGGGAGTTCTTTAGCCTTTTCAAACACTAAGGTGTCTCACATCTTCTCGTCTGGGTTTCTTGGCCTTTCTTCCACTTGTTGGTGAAGGACATCCAGCAATGGATGAATTTTTACCTGACTGGTTGCTGCAGGGTGAAAAGTAGAAAATGGGAAATACAAGGAACTTTTCAGTGTTTTAGGAGTAAGAGAAGGGGTCCAAGGTTTCTGCTCTGGAGTGGGTTTCACATCAGTAAAACTCTGTTCTTTTGTGTTCTGGTTGCTACATTTCAATTCTTCTGAGTCCTGGTCAATAACTTTCAATTCTTCTGAGTCCTGGTCAGTAACGTTCAATTTTCCTGAGCCCTGGTCAATAACTGTCTTCTCCACTTCAGAGGGCTCCCCATTTAGAGTTTTTTCCACTTTTGGCATCTGGTCAGTAATCGTTTCTTCTCCTTTAGCATACTGGTCAGTAAGTGTCGCCTCCACACTGGAGACCTGATTAGTTAGTTCTTCTTTTGGCTTCTGGTCAGCAAGGTTCTCGGTCACTTTGGTATTCTGGTCAGTTACTTCTTCTGACATCTGGTATGTAAGGTTCTCGGTCACTTTGGTATTCTGGTCAGTTACTTCTTCTGACATCTGGTATGTAATGTTCTCGGTCACTTTGGAGACCTGGTCAAGAAGTTCACCTTCTTCCTTTGAGGTCTGAGTAATAAGAGCCTTTTTTCCTTTGAAGACATTGTCATGATGTTTCCCTGAACCTCTGCTGAGTTCCACAACCCCTAGTTCTGCACAGAATGCCTGCTGATCCATCTTCAGGCTGGGGGTTCGAAGCTGAGTGCTGGAATCTGCCTTCTTAACCTTGCCTTTTTCCCCACTCCTTTTGCGACGCCTCACTTGCTTTCTCCTCCTCTTGTTTTGCAGCCTAAAATCCAATGCAATACAAAATATACATATTTTTCACTTTTAAAAAAAGACAATAGTCATGTTGTTTGGGGGTTAATTCTGAATTCTCTGTGGCTTTAAATTTAGAGCATAATAGATAAAATCCAGCTGCCTCTAAAGTATTTGCCACACTCGTTTATTTGTACCTTTCATGGACATTGTTACACGGGCTTCCCAGCAAACGCAAAACGTTCAAATAACGTTAGCTAAACGTCCCTAATGTTCCCTAAACGTTTAGCTTACGTTATTTGAATGTTTTGTGCCTGCTGGGTTGAAGCTTATGCTAAACAATGTGGACACAAAGCACAGTACTCAGTACTCTGGGCTCCAACAGCTCAAAGGATTATGTCCAGTATTACTACAGTGACTATAATATTACTGTATTAACCCTGCCTTGTGCCACATACCACCTGAGATAATGGATGGATTACTGGGTTAACAATAATAACAATTATGTGGAATTCCATCCGGAATCTCGTACTTTTAGCCGTTTTCTTGAAGCAAACCTGCAGGTTGTGGATTTATACATGCCCAGTGTGGTTTACAGAAGCCTCTGAGTGCATGTGGGTGAAAACAGTAGTCTCAGAGTTTACCCATAAGAAAACTCATAGGCGGCCCTCTCCTGAGCTTCAAGCCTCCTCTTCTGCAAAACAGCGCGATCTCGCAGGATCCTACCTGTCACACGAAAACATGACATTGGTAGTGGTCCCACACTGTGATTATGACTAATATACACAAAACCATCACTTAAAGATTTAGAAAAAGACATACATTTTGTTCAACCTTGACCAATACCTGCAGACTGCATGGAATCAATGTAGATAATCATAGTATCTAGTTTTATCATGGTAGTATCTGTACTACAATACAGCACAGTTATTCACAGTCTGAATGCTGTGAGACAAGGTGCAGACAGGATTACAGTGCTAATTTCCTGAGATGGTTCACAGTTAGGAACTCTACCTTGGCTAACACCAGCGTCTTCAAGCTCTTTCTTTGCTGTTTCCTTTGTCTCCATAGTCCCACAGCAGTAAGAGTCCAGGTGAGGAGAAAAGAACAAAAGCTGTGATCAGACCGGCCTACTCTGAGTTGTGCTTGTTCAGCCCTCCTCCACCCAGGGAAAAGAGAAGATTATCTCACTCTTCCCGCTGTTTTTCTTATCACACTGCTAAAGATGACGCTCCTGCATGAGGACAGACCAATCTTAGGCACGTGTCTTGTGCGTTTTCCTCAAAGCTTTCCTCGCTAATACAAACATAATGTTTTGTGTAAGTGCACAGGAATATATGTCTTGGTTTCAAGTGTCAGTTCGGAGTGAACATGGGATTTTTCACATCAGGCTAGTTTTTGTTACTGATCTTAGCCTGAAAGAAAAGAAAAATAGACAGATAACGGTGTTATTTTTAATATTTTTGACCACACAATTTAGCTACTTTAAAGGTCTTGTAAGAATTAGTCTTATTGTTAGTGGTTTCAGTAAACTTTCAAACCTAAGGTGAAAGGTGATTTGTATTGCCTTTTAGGCTGAAGATATCAAAAGATATGAAAAGCATTAGGACTATTTTTATCATTTAAGCTTCATATGCAATAAAGATTTTACATGCTTAAAAGCGAAAGAGATTTAGCATGCTTAAAAAGGTACAGTATTTGTAACCAAATAACTATGGTACTTCAATAACTGCAGAAAAGTTTGACTGTTGAGAAACTAGTTTGCTAATTCCTGTCTTACCTACCAATATTTATTCACATTTCAGGGGTGTATAGCACACATTGCTTGAACTTCCATTTTCAAACCACCTTATCTCTTAGTAAAAGAAAGCCTTTAAAACTGGGTGTGTTCTCAATCTTCCCATAACATATTGAAAACAGAAAGAGTCTTACCAGCAAAGCCAATGCCTTTATTTCACCTCAGTCATGGTTACAAAAAAAACCCCGCAGACAACAAAACAGCCTTTAGTATTATTATGCCAATATTTCCATATTTGTAACTGCGCTCTTGAGAGAGTTACATGTACATGCCAGTTGTGATGTTGCATGGAAGTGTATCTGAAATGGTACAATACAAAAAGAAGAAACGGTAACATTCTCAAAGCATCGTCAGTTTTAATTCATGTGTGGCCAGTAGTTCAAACTTGGTTAAAGGTTAATGAATGCTGTGACACAAAGCGCAGATAGGGTTACGGTGCTTATTTCCTGAGATGATTCACAATTAGGAACTGTGACATTCATATCAGCTATAAATGCAAATCATTATGAATATGACTTAAACGACACAGATACTAATATGAAATTAAAATAATAATAGAAATTAATATAATTAAGATGTTATATGCATGAATAGGTGTCAGCAGAGAAATATGCTATACATTACGAAACAGCGTTTAACTACCTTGTTCAGATTAAAGATTGTACCAGCTTCAGCCCCTCTGTGTGAAATACTGGCCTCTGGTGGCAAACAAATTTTATGTTACTAACAACGTGCTGTATTTTTACTATATACGCTTATCACAATCTTGGAATTTTATGTATGTGTTAAAAATTTACTGAAATTACAAAAATAATTCTGAAATGTCTCAGTTTTTATTAAAATTTCAATGTGAACTATATGGACTTTAACGTATGGTTTTCTTTTATATTCTTCAATATTGTCCACATTGAGTCCGCTTATTTTAAATTAACACATTTCTTTGGTGTTTCTCAATCGTACTTTGCAGTTTCATTATTCTACTTTAGTGCAGTTAATAATGAAACAACGCTGTTTTCTTTACTTTTACAATTATACCATTTTAAATTTTTTAGTCAAAAACAGATTGGTAGACAAGTCAAAAACTAATAATTGCACGTGATTTCCTTATTATTGCGATATCAGAGGATAACATTATAGAAGAAAATTAGCATAGAAAATTCCCAGCACGTAAGAGTATAACAGAATGGAAACAGTCAATTAAAATTTAACAACGCTACGTAACAGAATATTCAGTGACAAACTGATAAGAATAGCGTAATTGGATGATTCGTAAGTTTTATACCTATACGCAAAATATGCGTCACTGAAAGCTCTTAATGATCCCGCATTACAGTGAACTAGTGACGGGCGATACTGACATTTTTCAATTCGATGCCAAAATGCAAGGATTTTGTGTGCAAAATTTACCGATACTGATACTGATATCAAATGTGTGTTGGCATAAGAGATATAACTAATCTGTTCTAGGTTAATTCAATAACCGCACACTAGAAACTGGCCATAATAAAATTCTTCATATGCAAAAACAGTAACAATGTGGTAGTGGAAAACATTTCACAATCTTTCAAAGCAAGTAATGTTTTGAGAGCTAAAGATAGCCATGTTTTTCATTCATTCATTCATTCATTGATTCATTCATTCATTTAGCAGACGCTTTTTTAATCCAAGGCGATTTACATCTCACATACTCGTTACAATGAGCTGGCGCTAGGTGTCTTGCTCAAGGACACACCTAGTGGCTGGGCTGGGATTCGAACCAGGAGACTTCTTTTATTTTCGCGATTTCAGGTTCATGCTTAATTATTTTGGAAGTTCTTAACTGTGAAACTCAATGTGACAATTGGCATAATGCGTTTTAGGCGCGTTTACTCCAATACGCCTGTGCAAACTAAAATATAAGAATATTCATGAACACAAATTTGCATGCAATGAGGACGTTTTTTGTAAATGCTGCTACTACATTGTATGAAATATTTCTGAATAAAGGTCTGAATAAAAAAATGAAAGTATATATTTTAAAAGTTAATCAACACCGAACGAGTAATGTATCGCAGCATCGATTTCTGGATGAGGATTGTACCGTTGATGTTTCAATAAGCAACATCTACTCAGCCTAATGTCTTGTTAGATTTACAAATCACCCACTGGCACTTCTTAATCATGCACTATACAGCCTGAAAGCTCGTTATACAATGAGATAGACGTAAAGTACCTTAGAAAGTACCGACTAAGTGCTGGTATGAGTAAGGGCGCCTTTTCAAATTTGACAAACATACACATTTAGCACAAGAAACATTGTGAAACCAGCACCAACTGAAGACAAAATAAAAAAAAATAATAATAAATCTTATGGACACCTTAATGAATAAAGACACTGTAATAGAAATCAAACTGCATTAATGTACCTTATATTTATTTCTTTATTAAGGTTTACAACAGTCGACATTCTAAACTCGAATGTTTAACATAACATCAATATAATAATTTCTTAAATTCCTTTAGATTTTTTTAATTGTAAATTGCGTTCTTACAATGTCGAAATATAACATTTTTTTTCTGTTACAGAGCTGTACTAAGATGAGTAAGAACTGACAACTAATTTGTACGTGACACGAATCAGTGCGACTGCGTTGCCTCTTTAACTGCAGTTATCGTGGCCCACCAGAGATGGCGCCATTGAGCACAGGTTACAGTCCCGTTTACCCCGATTGGTTTGTCTTGAGCCGGAGTAACTTGGCGGCTGGCTTACTTCATTATACAGTCCCCTTATTGTCCCTCCATTAAGGCATCGCTCAGCTTTTTAGACTGAAGAAATTAGACGCAAACTCAAGGAGCGAAACTTTTAAAGGGGAAGATGGACATGGAAAAGAGGATTCATTTAGAACTGAGAAATAGGACACCGGCTGAAGTAAGCACGTTTCTCGCCCCAACCTTAGTTTGTTACTTTGTTTCCTTGCAGAGTTACTGTAATGGTGACCACATGCGCTCCAGCACTCTCTCCAAATCTTAGCAAATAGTCCGGAGCGGCGATTTAACATTTCCACGCACAGCTCGCGTACAGCTGGACGCCTGGAGATCATTTGATAATGTAGTATTAGTGTTGATGGAGGTAGGCAGTAAGTATTGCTGTTGCAGTCTTTTAACTGTTTCTCAGCCGTATTAAGACTTAGGACAAGGTACTGGTTGTGCTGCTGCGACAGTAACAGCGTGGACACCTCCGTCCGGACCGCCGCGCTGCTTTAATGTAATGTAGCGCTTTAGTGGGGTCACTTTGCGGTGTTATGATCATGCGTGATTTTTAGGTTTGCCTTATCACCACGTTTGGGGCATTTAAAAATGCAGTACTGTGTTCGGTTCCGGTAGCCATGTTGGAGACAAAAAAAAGAGGTGCCCTTTATGCGTGTTAAGAGATTTTATATTTTTGCGAACAATTTGATATTCGGGTGCAGTAAGTGTCTGTCGCAATTTAGAAAATTAATTACGTGATGTACGGTCGACTCGTTTTTTATTTTTCCGGGTACCTTGTGTTTTTTAAAGGACAAAAATTATGACGATGGGCAAGTTAAAATAAAACTTCATATCTCAAATGGAATAAATTTTCGAATTTGGTCAGTTATTTCGCGGAATGGGACCTCGTGATTACCGAATGATTTGTCGTAAATATGAAACCATATGTTAAATTGAACTAACTATTGCATTTCTAACAGTAAGCTGTTGCCTTTATAAGGGTAAATAAACTTCGATTGATTAGTGTTGACTATATGTATGCTTTTAATTCGCGTTAATTCGGTATCCAACAGACAGATAATGTAAAAGTGGTACAATGAATAATCGGCTTGCTTTTATGGGAGATGGTGTTATTTAAATGTTTTAGGCGATCGAAATGTAAGATCCACCCGCCAGCGTCACATGTCCGATATTACGGCGTGCAAGCCTTTGCAAAAGTGCACGCATTTCAATTTAGCCTCACATTCGTATGAGCGCAAAAAGACTTTTACTTCACAAATAGCCGTGGTTTTTTAATGTAAAGTCGTTATAAACAGGCGTTCCCTTGAATGGGGATGCTGCGTAAAAGCCATGTTGTCGCCTCCGGTGTGTGGACGGTCTCCATGTGCGCAGCGCTGGCCTGGAGCGCTATATGCATTGTCATAACCGCACGTTTCCTTAAGTCTCCAAAGTAGCCCCGGTATTATAATTAATTTAATGATTCGTCATCGCTACTGCAGATCCGTATCTGGCTTTCTATTGTATTTGTAGTACACGCAGTTTCGTGAAACGTGGTCTCGGCTCTCCCCGCAAAAGCTGCGCACGATGGCGGACGCTGCGCCTCTTTTGCTTCTTATGCGCAGCAGCTCTTAAAAGGGCAACGACTACAGAGAACAGAAGTGCAAGATCTGAAAAGTTTTTAGTATTTTGTTTGTACAAAGGCAACCTAGAACTGCTTGATTCATTTTTTTTTTCTTCATAACGATCTAAAACTTTGGTATGTTCACGTATATGAGTTATTTTAAAGACGTTTAATAGGATATAGGATAATAGTGCAGGCGTGGTGTCCTGCTTCAGTCAATGACAAAACACTATTAGTCCTGCATTTGCTCACCTTCAGTGTTTCGGAAAGCGCTGAAATGCGTTAATCGTCAATTACAAAGCCACAGATCAAAAGTGCGTGACCTACAGTTTTAGGTTTCACCAACATGAAAGAACGAAAATGACAACCCAGGCCGGAAAAGTGCAACTTTTCAGAACGCGACATTGTATATGAATTGAGTGAAAACGCGATTGTCTAAATGGAATTTGTTCCATTTTAAGAATAGTTAGGTGTATACATGGTAAAAGTTCAGTAAAGGGTTTTCATAATTGTGTGTGTGTAATAGTCGGGTATAAATGGCGTACTGACTTTGACGTTTGACTAAAATCTTCAGTGCGTTCCACGTATGGTTCCAGTAATCCCTAATGACAGGGCACAGCAGTACATTGTGCAATCCCATTAATGCTTTTATAACTTTTTTTTTTAACCTATTGTTTCACATACATTTGCGCACATTCTTGACTTGTGATTTCTTGTGTCACTTAAAAAGATAATACAGGGCAGTACTGCTTAACCATGTTCACTAATACTGTTTTTCAAATTCCTGTGCAAAAGCGAAAAACAAAAGGTAGTCGTTAGATGCTTTGCTCCAAGTCTTAATTTGTGTATAATTTGCTGGCCTGGATGGATCAGAAATGTGTGTGAGGTTTTTTTCCATACAAAATGGCACTTCCTTGCACTGTGGTTACATACACAGAATTATACGTTTGTACTGTCGGTATTGCTTCTGCTGTTTTTCTCAGAATTATGTTTGGGTGTCTGATTTATTGTCCGAGAATAAATAGCTTGTCTGTGCATTCTGGGTTACTCATATATCCGTCCTCTTGATTTTTCACATTTTGCAGGTACAGGAATTAGTGTTGGACAACTGCAGATCCAACAAAGGAAAAATCGATGGGCTTACTACTGACTTTGAAAATCTTGAATTTCTCAGCTTGATCAACGTCGGTTTAATCTCTGTCTCCTGCCTTCCCAAACTGGGAAAACTTAAAAAGGTAAATTGAAAATACAATATACACCCTGTATTTATGAAAAGGTCTTTTCGGAGTTTCAGTTTTTACTTTTACATTGCATACAGGAAGCTGTAGGTTTCGGTTTTACGCTCAACATTTTTTCATCACAGTTTGAAAGTGCTAACCCTATGGTTTTTTTTTTTTTTTTTCCTCTTCACAATTTCAGTTGGAGCTTAGTGATAACAGAATTTCGGGCAGTCTCGACGTATTAGCGGAGAGGCTTCCGAACCTCACGCACCTAAATTTAAGCGGAAACAAATTGAAGGACATTAGTACGTTGGAACCTTTGGTAAGCATACGCGCAGCAGACCTGAAAGCAAAGTTGACTGGTAAATTCTGAGCAAAAGTTTATTGTTGAGTAATGATTCTTATTTAATTGTCCTAAGTGGTTTTTTCCTCCCCCCCCCCCCCCAGAAAAAGCTTGACAGCCTTAAAAGTCTTGACCTGTTTAACTGTGAGGTTACAAACCTCAATGACTACCGTGAGAGCGTCTTTAAGCTTCTGCCGAAGCTTACATACCTAGATGGTTATGATAGGTATGACCAAGAAGCCTCTGATTCAGATGGTGAGGTGGACGGCGAGGTGGATGGTGATGGAGTAGATGATGAAGGTAAGAAGTCCAGTTTATTTTTAACTGGCAGAATGTCTGTCGTGATTTATTGAAATTCTGTGCCTTAGCATAGTTCTGTGTTCAGCCTTAGCAACGTACTTGTTGCATTCAAACAAAGGAGAAGAGGAGGATGAGGAAGACTTTGATGAAGAAGAGAATGACGACGATGACGACGATGATGATGATGACGACGACGACGATGACGACGACGATGGTGAAGTAGATGGCGAAGAGGATGACGATGTTAGTGGAGAGGATGAGGTATGAAGAGGCCATTTTGTTTTAAACAAGTACATAATGCAGTAAACATCAGTAGTATCAGAATTACACTTTTTTTTTTTTTTTTTTTTTTTTTTTTTTTTTTTTTTTTTTTTGGGGGGGGGGATGTTGGGGAGGGGGGGTGGGTGGTTTTGTGGTTTTTTTTTTTTTTTTGGGGGTTTTT
>JABJVR010000013.1:2304640-2331672 GCA_025773905.1 Chitala chitala
ACTCCACACACACACAGACCCAAGGCGGGAATTGAACCCCAGGCCTGGAGGTGCGCAGCGACAGTGCTAACCACCACGCCGCCTGTTTTTGCATCTAGTGTACATCAAATATAATAGGTTGGACTGCTGTTTGTATTCTAGCCTGGAGGTGTGACCAGAAACACCTCAAAGGGCAAGAAAGAGTTGGGACAGAGGGACACCTAACACATATGTACCATTTACATCATAAATTTTGGACAGAGTTAATGTGACTTAAATCTTCAGTCTAAACTGCACACATCAGAACTTAAACTAACTTGTAATTACTGTACATCAATTCACACCTTTTGTAGGAACAGGCACAAACAACTCAAGTTCCTCTTTGTTGTCCCTCACAGTTGAGATGATGCTAATGTCCAGGTTGGCACACAGCTGGCAGATGTTGTTTTCGGCTTCCATCTGTGTCTTGAAAGATCCGATCCCTACAGAAGCTGTCAGGCCAACAATCTGAACAAGTGGATTCGGGACACACAAAATAAGAAAGGATCACAGCACAGCTGATAAAAAAAAAAAAATGTTGTGAATATGTGCATAGACATGAAAAGGAGATGTACTTCATTTTGACATTTCAAAAAAGCATGGCAAACTCCATGGAAATTATCTTAAACAGACCACCCCTTTAGCTCAAGTGTTCTACATATATTCAGTTACCGCTCCATCCATGTACAGTTGCATTACGTATCAGACTCTTTAGAGAAAGTCAAAGTTATCTACAGTACGTCTCAGATAGCAGTGAGTTCCTGTAGGTCATGCATTAGTAACACAATGAAGGAATTTTGAGACACCAACCACTAGACCTGTAGTGTTCTACATGCACAGGAAACACAAATGAACATTGAAAGAAAATAACAAGCTTCAGGAAGAGAAAACCAAGGACCACAATGAAACAGCAGCACCTGCTGGGTCAAAGTGCTGCCAGCACAGCCCAGTCTGTAAGGAAGACAACCTCAGGCAGGTAAGTGGACCAAGGAAGAGGAGCTCGTGGAACACATGGGAAAACCACATTTCGGCTGCTTTCATCAGCTCCTCTGAGGGAGTTTACACAGCGATAAACACTCTGAACTTGACCATTGGGCTTGAGAGACACACCTGCGGCAGGAGTTCATTCTTCTGGCTGAGTTTGGAGTCCAGGTAGCTGTTCATCAGGGTGTTGTAGGGATGCTTGCCTGTCGTGTTGTGGCATTCGTCAAAAATGAGCAGCGTGAAGATGGAGAGAGACGGCAGCTCGCTGTTCTTCAGGGAGTTCACCAAGATCTGAGGCGTCAGCACTATGATATTGTTGTTCTCCACGACTACGTTCATTGGCACTTTGCCCTCCTTGTCACCACAAACACCGGTAATTCTATTCAACACATACATTTTCAGCTCAGATTTTCAGTCCCAGTGCTTCTACAACAATCACGATATCACAATACAAACATCAATGGCTCTCTATGCGCTATCTGTCAAAATGTCACGAAGACCACTTTAGTGTTAATTACCACTGTTAATGCAACTGACCTTACATCATTTCTGCTACTGAAGTAGTCCAAGAACAGTTTGTATTGCTGATTATATACTTCTAATTTTGTAGCCAAGAAGACAATCTTTGCCTGCTGGCTGCGTTTACACTGCAGATGACGCTCGCAGATAGCCAGAGCAACCAGGGTCTTTCCACAGCCTAAAGAGACCAAAAAGGAAAAGTGAGCCCTCTATAACACTCATGCTCTCATTATAAATGATGCGCCCAGTCAAAACAGATTCATCATTCATTTACAGTGTCGATAAATGCAGCAATAAGCTTTGTTTTGAAAATTTTTAGAGCAAGAACAAAGAGAATGAGAACTGAGTTTCTGAACAGTGAAGCCGAGACCTGTTGGGGCACAGATAATTGTGTTGTTTCTATCTATCGCGGGAGCAGCCAGCTCTTTCTGGTACTCTCTCAGCATCTTCCGTCCCTTTGCTGGCTCGGCGTTGGCATCTGCTGTGACACACAATATAAAGAGTGTTCATACACACACGCACACGCGCGCACACACGAGTCTGGAATGAATGGGCAAACCTTTTTTGGCTCTGCACTCATGCAAGAGGGAAACATTAACGTTAACTTTGGGAAAGTACTCACACTACAACAGACAGGGAAACTACCTTGTACTGTATGGGAGCTATCGCCCAAAATCATCTGGTTAGCAGTCAAGACATCATTGTCAGGTTCTTCGCTGTATTGAAAAAAAACTGATGTGGTGTCTTCATTGACATCTACTGGTTTTACGACATCTGAAAAAAAACACAAGAAAAAAATGTATTTTAAAGATAATTAGGGTATTATGAGATCTCATCATTTCACTTTTATACTGATTTAGATAATGTTCAGCTAAGATAGTGGTTCTCATACTTGGTCCTGATGGTCCTAGTGGGTCAGGTTTTTCTACTAACCATTTCATTACCAATCATTTTAATCTGATCATTATCTTCATAAAACAGAAATTACAATAGTTTCTTCTCTGCATTCTTCCTCCTAATTTATATCTGTCTGTGATAATTTATTGATTTATTGAGCGTAAATATACTACAATGAAGAAAGTTAAAAATGAGACATTTGTGTTTTAAAATCTGTAACAAAAAATACAAGACATTAAATGTCCCTCTAACTGCAGAATGAGAAGCAGGAAATGACTGGATAATTAGGCATGGATGATTAATTTAGTCCAGAAATTAATTGTATTCAAACTGTAGTAACTATTAAACAAGAGAAACAGGTAAAAATGACAAAGAATGCTGAATTAGGTAAGGGATTACGAATAAAAAATACATTTAAAGATCAAAACATACAATAATTTAAACATTAAGAAGCAACATCATTTGTCTTGTCTTGCTTTATAAATTCATATTAACAATTAATAGATCTTCTTGAGAATTTCTGGATTGATACAGTGATTACAGAAACATCAATGTTTAACTGAGATTAAGGCTAAATTAAAAGTAGAAATTGTCTGAAAGAAAAAGCTGCACTCACTGGGGTCCTCCAGGACCAAATTTGACAACCACAGAGCTAATGGATGGCCTCTACCTTCACCTTAGGGAGCTGTCTCTCAAAAAACAATACTGTGACCTTAAAAATATTAAGTATGTTTCTGATTTTATTTCCTTCAGTTGAGGTGACCACCCTGAGCATTCAACAGGTGAGAACTTTCTCAGTTCATAGCTGGAAAAACCGCAGTAAACCATGAAGGTGTGAAGATGCTGAAGGCAGCTGTGAGGGTGGCTATAATTCAACCCTAACACTGAGCGTGACTGACAGAGGAAGATTAACGAGTTACCGTCATTAGGATCCAGTAGCTCAAGTGCTGTGCTGTAACTGCAGTACTGTAAAGCCATCTTCAGGAGCTTGAACCAGTTGGATTTGTCCGATCTTTTCAAGCATTCCACCATTTTCTCTGCTGCTGCAATGTGCCCGTTTTGATTATCAATCTGAAATAAAGTACATTAAAACATAAAACAAATAACCCCAGACTCCAAAAATCCATGTGTAACGTGGCTTTATAGCTGATCAAACTAGCTAATGTAATAGAAAGGTTAACGTTGTGGAATTTATTCATGTACCGTACATAGACTGTATTAGATTTCAGCGAGATTTTAATGCTATGGAGGACATCCTTACCTCTTCGGCTTCTTAGCCACCTTGTCACAGTAAAACAATATTCTTCATTTTGAACAATGTGTAAAAAAGTGCAGGAAAAATTAAGACTATTAATAGTATTAATAATTTTTCTATCATATAAATGAACTACCTTCTTAAGTTTAAACCTTGGCTTTCGGTGTACATACATTTTAATATGAATTTTATTAATGTTGTCTTTGTTATCCGGAGCAAATTTTAGCCCCATGTCATTCATACTTACTGCTTTAATTTCTTCCTGTTCACGGACAGTAAAGCATTCCGCCATGTGGGTCAAAATTTCGACTGGCTTTATGTGTTTTGTGAAAGACGCCTCAATCCGTTCCAGCAGAATCTTGTCATTATTCATGTGCTCAATTGTTGTAAAATCCCATTGCTGGATTGCATAATAAAGCCCGGTATACCCTGAGGAAAAGAAAACCATTGTAAAACATCGCTACTCAGATTACTTTTTTTTTTTTTTGTAAAATCCCATTTTTATGTATTAACCTGTACATTATTTGAAAAGATTTTTTGAAAATGCAGCACTCGACTCGACTGAAAGTTAAAGTAGCCGGTGGACATTGTTTCTAAAAAGATTTACTGATGCTGCTTCTCAATTTTTAAGTTATGGTATGTTTTCATCCTTAAATGTATTTGTTATCCCATGCCTAATTCAGAATTCGTTGTCATTCTTACCTGTTTCTCTTGTTAAATAGTTACTAAAGATCTGAATGAATTGTCCAATTTAACTGTATATACGTATATACATATCCTGGTGTAACACACTAGGGGTACACTATGCGATTTTAACGGATTACTAACGTTATCAGATATGTAAATTACATAAATTTAGGTTTTTTATTTAAGATCTATGTCATTGTCATACTAATTAAAATATATTAGCAAATGTTAATAAAATAGCAGTTATTAATGCTGAACAAATGCTTGCAAGTATATGTACAGAACCGAAACGATACGTGTACACCTGAACACTGATGTTGTGAATTGACGTCCTATTATATCTTCAGATATACAGCCCCATGCTCACTGAACACAGCAGGGATGTTAAAGCAAGCGCAATATGATGCACCAACCAACCTTGAACGGACAATGAACGCAAAGCAGTGCACACGTTGGAGTTGGGCAGTTTGGAGACGTATAGGTGCACCATCTGACAAATAGTGACAAAAATCTAAATATTTATCAAGTGGCCCTTTCTATAAAAGATGTCCGATTCCTTTGTTCAGGGAAATTCCTCTTTGAATTGAAGGTGGATTTTTCTGTGTGCGCTGATTACGTAAATGCATTTAAGGGAAACTTTGTCCTGTCTGGATATTTTAATCATTGAAAAAAAATTTGAGAGATTATCTACGAGGTGAAACTAAAATTTTCTTCCACACAGTCAGATTACCTTCTTCGCGCAGCGTATCCAGAAAGCCTTGAAACCAGCCCAGCTCTTCAAGGCTGCACATCTTCTCAAGAAGCATTGCCGCAGCTGTGGTTACAGAATTTTTCTCCTCTGACAAAATTCTCTCCACAATTTCTGTAAAATACGGGGATTTAAACTCAGTACTAAAAGTAAGAGCGCTGTTAACTCTATTCACCGGTGGCGTCGTTAGGTCCGATCATTCTGGGATTCAGCCCCGAATACTTTAGCCTTGAAAAAGAAGGGGTTTATAGCAAAGCAACAGACAGTATAACAGAGATCAACTTTACTTGGACTCAGGGTCCGAGGAAGTGGGATGGAGGGGGGTGTAATTAAACACCGCATACATGACTGGAAGACACGCAGCCAAACATCATGAAACGCTTCGGTTGGAAAAACAAATATCTAACCTTCTGGAGTAAATGGACGTAAACTCCCTGGCTAGTCTAATTATGGGTTTGTCACTCCTTCAGTTCAGTTCATTTTAAACAGGCCTCACTGGCATGACCGTAAACAGAGACACTATTGTGAAAGCACGCATAGTGATTTTGACAGTAAAGGAACAAAACAGCAGGGATAGAAAGAAATGTTTTGTCATGCGTTGTAGTGGTATGTACACAAACCTGTTCTGTTCAGTGTGTGTGTGTGTGTGTGTGTGTGTGTGTGTGTGTGAGAGAGACAGAGGATCTTTATTTACTATAAAGGTAGATAAAACTTCCTGAACGTATTGATGCTGATCTTCCTAAAATAAACAAATACATTAAATAAATAAATAATAAAAAAAACAAAAGCCAAGACCCAGGCAAACTTGACTTTCCGCCTGATCTTTTCAATAGCTAGAAACGCTATTTCCATTCAGTCACCTGTTTGCATGTGAAGTTCTATAATCGGACTGAAAATTTTAGGGGAAAACCATGTTGGAACCGATTAAAGTTACTCGCTAATATAACGCTTTAGTCAGTATGGCTTTATAATGTCTTACAAAGAGTGCAATCGAATACTTAACACAAGATTAAAAATACGCATCTTCAGCATCAATATAATATTGAACCAAAAACCGTCGAATAACCTCATATTTTGGACTGAACTAAAGTTACACTAAACTGAAGTTACACAACTAGGTTATACATATACAATGTATCAAGAAACATACCCGTTTCCAAGTAAGCCGTCATGAATCCTTTAATGTACGAGGGGCGTAGTATCCCGACGACGTATTTACCGAACCGCTTCAGGTTCTCTTTTTCTGTGTCATACATTTTGATTGTGTAATTGTGAAGCGAACGCGCGGAGTACCGTGGCCACGTCTCAGGTGCAAACCCAACCGACTACAGGAGAGGCATCTCCTTTTATCCACTCAAATCTTTCATTACGCCGAAAACGAAAGCGAAAGTGTACGGCGATTTGAGGAAAAGAACGCAACCTTCACGAAACCAGGAACTAGGAGTGTATAGGACGAGAACATGCAGACATAGAAATGTGTCATTCGTTTTCCTACTGTTTTTCCTAGAGAGAATCACGTAGAAGACGCCCACCTATGACAGATGCCACGCAGACCAAGGGCAGTTCAGAGTCACTGCGTATCTTTTCTCTGTAGCATCGGAAAACTGGGTGTCTCAGCCGTAAAACCACCCATGCACATACAGAATACAGTCCCCACAGAGAGCGCCGGATACCCGATCCCTGGCGTGAGGTCCACACAGGTCATTAAAACGATAGCGCAGAGTAAGATAACTGCATTAAACAGAAAATACGGACTTTCAAAATATGTGACGTTTTTTCCCCAAAACAGTTAAGCACATCTGTTTACTATGCATGGCCGAGATGGGAAGTAGCTGTTAAATGTTTACATTAACATCCCTGAAAACCTAAGTATTTTTCACTTTCTGTTCTGTACAATTATCTTAATGCGCCTATTGCAATTCATTGAAGCCTCAAAGGAAAGAAAAATAATTTTTCAGAAAAATAATTTTACAGTAATGTGCTCCAGTGATGTTAGACAATAAAAATGCACAAGTCATTGTGATAGACCATGTTTCTTCTGCTGCGTCTCACCAAAGCCACGCTGATTGGTGCATGAGGATTGTACATACTTACCACTACCCAAAACAGAAAACGCCAACAATGGTGTCCACAATTAAAGTGATTTTGAATTATTTATTTAGATTCCAAATGAAGTCCTAATTAGGGATGGTTCAAGAGCCCCAGTACTCCCATCAGTACATTTCTTATAATGTAATTTGTAACACAAAACATTCACATGCTCTCTACATGAGAAACAATCGCTTGGTTTTACTTTCATGATATCTGACAAAACTGGTTCTGCTATTGATATTAGATTTCCAAAACAGGTACAAGGTTTATGTTTAGGTGTGGTGAATATCAAAATGCAAAAAAGTTCTCTATCTTTTCCCTGAGTAGCACCAAGTACAAACATATTGTAAAAGTAGATGGAATGGGTGAATCATAGTAAAATTAGTCATTCATTCATCCATTCATTCATTCATTCATTCCCCAACTGCTTTTCCTAGACAGGATAATGAGTGGCTTCAAACCTATGGCAGGCAACACAGGACATAAAGTAGGGTCCAACCCAGACAGGGCACCAACCTTGTTAGTAAAAGTCAGTACTTCTCAAATATTACAAGAGACAATGTACTCTGACATAAATAAAAACAGCACTGAATGAGAATGCAGTCTGCAGCGTTGTGTTTCTTTAGGCAAGAGCTGAAGTAGAACTCAAGTGCTGCAATTCAAAGATACAGTACTGGAATTAATTTGACATTGTCAAACATTCTACACAAAAAAAAAAACCCATGACCACAACGCATTTAAATTCCGCCAGGTCAACAAACTACACACTTGCAGAACACATGCCTATGTGACCGTGAAAGGCATCAAGAGGCTATACTGAAGTCAGTTAAATTTACTGAACCACTCTGCTCCACAGAATGGTTCTCATCCAGGGGGCTGATGGTACTCGTCTCATGTTCAGGGGTAACGGATAATTTGTTTTTTTCAGCATCCAATACCTCATTTTGGTCATCCTCAAATGGTATTTCGGAGGACACTGCTTCAGGGCTCAAGATGTCCATACCGCTGCAAGGATCGAGAGTCACGGCGTGTTGTTCCAAGTCCTGCAGGATGGACTCTAGAAGGCTCACGTCAGAGGGGTGGTTTGCGGAGGTCGGATATTCATTTGCAGTGGTAGGAGGGAAGACGCACTCCACAACCTCGTCAGGGTGGTCACTGTCACTGTCAATTGTAATGACTATCGGCGAGTGCTGTACGGACCGCTCACCACTCCTGTGCCTCCGTTTCTTCTTTTTGTGTTTTTTCTTCTTCTTGTGATGATGCCTTCTGGCCTCTGCTGTGGCCTTGCCCTCGTAGATTATCTCCACGCTTGGACTCCGACTCTCCTTCTTCTGGGTTTTCTTGTGGTGCCTTCCGCTGTTCTCCTTCTCCCATGCACCTGAGGAGGACGTTGAATCCTGCCACAAGGAGCGATCCTTTGCCGTGTCCTCCAAGTGTCTGGTCTTGTACTTTCTTTTCCCTCCGGGCTTGTCACGCCGAGACCGCCGATGTGAGGAGCGGGAGCCGCGGGAGCTTATGCTGGACCGGCTCCTGGACCGGCGCCTTTCCCTGCGGTGGAACTGTCTGGGACTACCGCGGCCCTGCGACCGTGCATGGTAATCTGGGCTTGTGTAAAAGCTGGAAGAATAAGACCTATTTTGTACAAACATCACATCAGTCCCCTCCCTTTCCCGGCTGTGGTGCCTGTAAGAGTCCCAACTGTATGAGTGAAATGATTCGTCATAACTGTGTCGGGACCGACTCCTGTTTTTGTTCTCTCTCCTTCTCCTTGAACCACTTTTTGAGGGTGGATAATCCCTGCTGAGTGACCTTGAATATCGCCTGTCTCTAGAGAGGGTGCTGTCACTGTTCACAGATATCGACGGACTTTTCACTGACCAGCTCCGCTCTGAGCTTCTCGATCGCCTACTGCGGCTTCGGCAAGACCTTTCTCTGCTTCTGGATCGTGAGTGTTCTCTGGACCGATCAACCCTCCGGCGCCTCCCGTTGTCTTTGCTGGGTCTGCGTTTCTCAGTGGCACGGCATTTGTCACTGTCGTCTGTCACCCTGGAGGTACAGTCTTTGCTTGAATGAGAGGATTCCCTTTGAGAAGGGCTGTAGCCCTCCTTGGATTCTGAGAAGGTGCTGTTTATCCCCTCTACATCAGACCTACGGGTGGAAGACTCGAGCCTCTCTGGTGATTTGTGTTTGGACACTGAGGAACATATAGATGTTGGTGGACTGAGGCTGGGAAAACGGATGTTCTGGGGCTCTTGAGGGATGTCTGTGCTCTCATTGTGAACAGACTCTTCAGAATCAGAGGACAGCTGAACAAGCTCTGGTGTCCGTTCAGCCATGGGCTTGACGTAGCCTACAATGACGCAGTCTTCTTCGCCAGAAGAGTCATGCCTGCTATCTTTTACTGCCGGATCTCTTTTCACTTGAGTACTCTGCTGCAGTGCAACTCCTGGTTCTTCTGCCTGCTCCCGACTGCTTGTGGATTCAGACTCGCTGACAGGGCAGATGGGCGACTGTGTCTGCTCCGTAGTCGAGTATGACGGTCCAGGCGTCTCGTCGTCCCAAGGTGCCTGGCTCAAAACACTTTCCGCCGAGACAGGCAACTGGCCCAGCGCACCGGAATCGCCCTCATCCTCTGATATTGCAATTACTGAGGACTCCGAGTTGCTACCCTCCTCATAGGATGGCGCAGGGCAGTCATAAACAGCATGCTGGTCATAGGCTTCCATGTTGAATGGAGATCTTGCAAAGCTGATAAATTCATGCAAGAAATGATCGGTGCGAGTCAACAAAAAGGGGCGCAGTTCATCTTGGATCATCTGATCCTCCATGTTATACCGAGTAATCCGGGACATGATGATATGCTGTACTATGTTAACCAGAGAGCCGTGTGTCCCATACAGCACTGTCAGCTCCCTTCTCAGCCATGGCAGAAGCCTGTGGAGACAAGCTGGGTTCCTCTGAAAAAAAGCTGCAGAGATGTCCCTGTAACGGCCACCGTCCCTAACGCTCCTGACACGGACCCCTGTACGGTACAGGGCCCGCCGGAACGAGACCATTTCCTGCTCCCGAAGGCGCCGCACTGTCCTGCCCTCGTTCTGGGCTCGCCTGCGTGCAGCCATCATGGACATCACGCGATGAAACGCCATATCCTGCTGCAGGGGCGCGGCAGATGTGAGGCCTTCAAACACAGCCCCGTTGTCAGGGGGTGGGGATGTCCTCCTCTGGGCCTGCCTGCGCTCCCGTGTCTGCGTGGTACGATACCTAAACCTGCGTCCATCTGGGCTGCCAAAGGAGCCATTTTCTGTAGGCCTCAGGACAAATTCTTTAAAATCATTTTCGGCCTTTATAGAATGAAAGATGGAGTTGAAGGGCTGTTTGCATAGAGGGCACTCGGCTTTGTTTTTGGACCACTCGTGGATACACCGGAAGCAGAACTTGTGCAGGCAGCTGTCGAGGTAGGCCATGTTGTTGAATCGGTCAAGGCATATGGGACATTTGGAGTCAGGAGAGGCTTCGGCCGATACAGTCTGCGACGTCTTTCCCACACTGTCCTTCTTTCGCATCCGTAATTTCATTTTTGTCGGAGCCATTATCTATAATAAAAAATGTACAATTCTCAATATTTGTCCCAATCGGAAAACTGTACTGATGTTCAAATACGTTTGGCTGGTACTATATAGTAACAAAATACATTTACAGTAAAAACATACATGATCTAAGGCAAGCACAATTTTTTTTTTTTACGAAGTTGCTGTTTCTAATAGTATACAACATTTAGATTGTACTTAAGTAGGTTTTAATCAGAGGCAATCCTTTTTAAAAAAACATTCCCACATGTTAATTACGATCAATTGTCACATTGTACAACAGCGGTTTTAGCATAATTTATGTAACCCGTGTTTATTTTATATTTAGTAATATTTTATTAATTTTAATAGTACTCATACATTAAAAACATATTACTTTTCATTGCATTGATGTTTATTCGGCTTTATTCTACTTCGCAATCGAACACTTACCATCGTGACTTACAGACTTACACAAAATTTCCGGGGAGTCAAATATTCTTCTAGACACCGTGGCACAATCAACGGCCGACACTCACAAATACACAATGCAAAACCGAGTATAACACTCTACAAACTCTATTTTTTTCCAAATACATAAAACTTCGCTTATTTGATAGCTACTTTTCAACGGTTGAAGGCCATGTTTTCCACAATTATCCCCTAAAGAGTTGACAGCACGTACACGAGCAAATTCCCAGAGGATAAATAAAATATACAACAGTTATATAATTATTACTAAATTAAACGGCACACCTTTATTGTGTCAACTAAATGGCAAGAGGTAATACGGTCAGTAAGAACCGCGCTCTTTGTACATTAAAAACGATGTCATACGAGTAACGAACGACATACATATTAATAAGTTGTCAAAATCATAAATTAGTTTGGGAAATATTTAAGAAAACTGTTTACCCAATTATTACGTACAAACGAACGAATCTATTGTGGCCTAGTTACCTACAAATATAGCTAAAATGCAGTACATCCGTCTGCCATGTAGGGAACTTCAGACATTAGCTAAACAGCTAACAACAAAATGGTGAAAACAGAAACATCCAATGATTTCGCAAAAATCTAGATTCCTCGATCAAAATTTAAAAATACTTAGGTAACCCAATGCACAACTCACAGACTAAACGTGTTTGAAGGAAAAACATACAGCCACACATACATTCTCTTACCTGCAAAGAACAGATGAAAATCGAGAACTACACATGTGTCTAATTTTGTTGCACACTGTTATCGGAGTCAGAATGACGTGTAACCCGCTGTCGATTAGAAACGCCATTAGACTACATGTTGGCAAAGTTAAAAACTGGTCATTAAAATCCTGAACGTAGCTAACCAGCTAGTGATGAGACAACATACAGGTTATGATTTAACTAGACATGAACAACGAGTTCCAAAAAAAAAAGAAAATCCAAAAAAAAAAAAAAAAAAAACAACCGCAAAGGATTGTGGTATAGTGGAAGTTGCCCATAACGAGCTCATGAGGGAAACCGACAGCGCCCCCTGTGTCGTGTATGTACTTTTACACCCCCATCATTCCCGTTTCGCGCGCTGTAGTTCGGACAATGATCCTTGTTACTTTACCTACATAACCTATATATGTATTAATAAATTCATATAAATTATAATTAGTAGCCTTTATTATTGCATTTTATTATTTTAACGCAAAAAGAAAACTAAGTTGTATGATTTTTTTTTTCCTCCGCAAATTTAAATTTGGACACGTGTGGTGGCGCCCTATGATTTCAAGTGACCCATAAGTGAGTTTGGGTTCTGCTTTAGTTTCCTTTGTGTTTCCTTTTTATAGTTTCGACTGATCAGATCTTACGAGGAACAGCTTCAACTTTAAGCCGGACTGTGAATATAGGTCTCAGCACAGAAAAGATGCGTGTTAGTGGCCGAACGCTGGACAGAATATATTCTTTAGTGAGTAATAATAATAAGTTGTTTTATTAAGAATTTACAGTTATTTAAATTAGTCACCGACGACGGTGATTCAGTATTGTTTGAGGCTGATATCTTCCATCAGGTGGAAAAGAACAGATTTGTATCTAAAGTAAATTATTCAGTTCAGTTATGTAGTTGGTGCCGCGGTTGGTACTGTGTCATACGTAGCATATCGGATGTTGTGTTGACCATGGGCGGAAATCTTATTTGGGAGGGTGGGGGGGAATAAATAAAATATTTCCCAACAGCAGTTTTAGAGGTGGACACAAATGACATAGGTTGATTTACAGTGACATACTGGGGGGGGGGGGACAACATTTCGGAAACGGGGGCAGCATGTCGTCCCCCCCTCCCGGGATTTTCGCGTATTATAAGGAGTGTGCGTTTATTGCAATGTTTGATGTAGTACCAGGAAAACTGATTTTACTCTTTTTATCGTTTTAGATTCTTTTGGCAGTTGTACTCTTATCCTGGGGATACGTGATCTATGGAACAAGAGTAGCAGCACTGTGGCATTTGGAAAGTAAACTGAAGATGCAGACCTGACGTTTTAATCACAAAAGCGGGAGAGAAGTCAACGAAAATAACTGGACTTGGGGTTGTCTCGTAAATGCTTAACGCTGCTAAAATAAGTAGGGATCTCTTTGTTAACTGCATTCCTTCTAATAATTTGCTGATACATCAAATGGCGTCAATAACCAGATGTTCCAAACCTAAATTCAGCCAGACAGTTAAACTTGGAGATATCTAAATCTGCAGCAATGCATGCATGATGGGACAGAGAGGTTGGTTGTCACAGTATTCGCTTCTGAGACAGTAGAGAATGCTGTAGTAAAAATATAATGAAAAGTTTTGCCTTGTGACATGTTAATCTGTTTTGTCAACAGATCTGAAAGTTCAAGTGGAAATAAAAAACCTGACAGTTTGATTTATTTTTTTATAAAAATGTTTTCAAGAAATATATTTAAAATACATTGTTTTTAATAGAGATGGGAATTGGCTCTGTTTTCATACAATACTCAAAAATACAATCGGCCATGCTAGTTGGGTACCAGTTACGTTGTAATGTAGGTGGGGATGTTTCGTACTTGTGCCAGCATAAGATTACAGAAAATGTACGTAGTGTTTTTTATGCTGTAAGGTAAATTACAATGTACAGTAGCTGCTTCTCAGCTTTGGTGCACTTGAAGAAGCTAATCAATGTTGTAACATTTTTGGCTGCACATATTACTTACATATTTTAGTGGTCATAACAATCAGGACATTTGTGCAGAAAACATGCAGAGGTGGGATTTCTGCACATATCATGCTTGTGGTGGTCAGACAGGTGAAACTGGAAAAACAAGCCTCAGAAGCCCAGATCTCACCATACCCTTCTGCACAATGACCAGATGCTGCCATAAGATCAGCCAGCCCAAAAAAAGGAAGAAGGGGGCTGTGGGTTATACTAAGAACAGACTGATTTTCTTTCCTGATTTGGAGGAGGAGTGGGTAAGTTAGCAGCTTTTTAGCTTGCAGTGGCACATCAAATCAAAATCAGTTAAACTTGGTCAAAGCATCAGTGAGCTAACAGAGCTAGCAGTGACTGTTCTACTGCTGTTTTGAGGAGGCAACTGTCTCTTTGCATTAGGAAGTCTGTAGTCACAAGCTGGAAAGAGTGAACCGTCTTGTAGCCTTGGGACACACCCCCTTCCCCAGAAGATCTATTGCCATTTTTTTAAAAGGTGGACGGTACTGTCAGGCAGAAGTCTGCTGTCCTCACAGGTGCACCGGTCGAAAATGACCTTGAACTAAAGGTCAAGCAAAACAAGAGCCTCGTCAGAAACATCACAAAGCCATTATCCAAAAATTCATCCAAAGCCCATGCAATTAAAAAGGGTTGGAAAAGCCATTCAGGTCTGACACAATGAAGATAACGCCCTGCCCACTGATGTGTGTGTAGAGTTTTATGGAAAATGCTGAGCTGGAGTAATTTGGATTCAGTGCATTTAAGGCAAAAACTGGTCGTGAATTATGCACTACAGCTTTACCAGTGTACATACACTAGAACTGTGACTGAAATGTATACAGCCACGCATATTGAGTACAAATTTATAAACACGTTGTAACGCAAGGCACGCATGCGCCAGAGCAACAAAATGTGCAATAGGTGTTCTGTAAAACAAAAGCAAATATACGTTTATAAGTTATGCTATCTTAATATGTACAGAAACTTGCAAATGTACCAAAACAAAATAACGAGGCGCGTATAATTCAATATGCATGTCAGATTAGCGAATCTACAAAAAAAAAACTAAAAACATCTATGCGTTTGGCATACCGCCATAAAAATCGAGACCTACTGCGTATGGGCAAATTTTTATTATTATTATTATTATTATCGGAGAGAAATGTCTTCAATTCAAAAAGCTATAAATCGATGCTCGAAAGCAAATGTAACGTGAAAGCTCTCTGCTGCTTTTAGGTTTTTTCTTCTTTTTTATCTGTGTGTACTGTACTGGTGCGCTACCCTTTGATCTCCGTTTTCCGCTCCTGGTCTAAAGTCCCTCTTAGAGATGCTAATGATATGGGTGATTGGAATAGGAGAAGGCTCTTTTGTCTTGCGGTCCTGTGCATACACATTTTATTAGCATTATTGCTTCAAGAGGATTTCTGTGGGGTTTACTGCGGTTTGCTTCGGCTTCTTTATTTGCAATGATTTAGAAAAATACAGGTTACAGAATGGACTTTCTGTTCAATAGATCTAGCGATGTAAGTGTCCAGTCGATATGACGTAGCCTACTTCAAGTAACTCACGCAAAATGAACAGACCGCATTATCATCAGAACAAAATTTGTAAATGTAAATTATGAAATGAAAAATGGACAACCGGTCTTCCCACAGTTAAACCTTTGCGTTACATATGCATACTTTCATTGTGTTAGAGTCAGTATATCAAATACAACGGTTGCCTGGATAAGCTGATCATGTACATCCTGTACGTATTATATTACCGTTATTTATATATAGTTGTATTTTCAGGTACCATGTGACAAGAGACGTGAGGGCTTCTCTATGAAATGAATTAGGCTCTAAACCGCATGCATACACTACATAACACATAAGACATTAGATATTGCGGCATATCTATTGTCTTTTTCCGCGTAAGGCAATGTCTCCAGCTTGAAGCGAGGACACATCAGGTGCGCTGTTGGAGCACGTTACAGGCGACAGTCAGCTGCAACAGTCAGATCGTGTAATGAACAAGAGCTGCAGGGAGTCCTTACTTCTATGGATCTTTTTAAGATACTGAGGCACGGTGCAAATTAATGTCGTTCTTGTCGTGCTGTGACGTATGCCAGTTATTTATATGTTGTTTTTTCCCCGTCTTCGGTCGTCACGGTCGTTCATTTTTGTCAGATTTCAGTGGTGTACGTTTCATTTTAACTTTGGGAGGCGTAGGGACACACTTATGGCATTTACACAGTTATATTATCAAAGTGATCAGGATGCATGGGGTGAAAATTCACTCCTGTCTAAACACCGAAGGGGACATATTCCACCCCCCATCATCTCCCCAAACCTACACCAATGTTCAAATTATGAATAGTGTAAACCCAAGAGGTACCATGGGTGTTTTAATTATATTGCTTTTACTTCTAAATGGTTCTCTTGTTTTCAAAAATGGGAGTCCCATACTTGATTAATCAATCTCCAATGCTCTTTGATGGGCCAAGCCCAAATACATATGGAAATTTGCTTGTAGTGCCAGCTGCAGATGTGTTCCCATTATAGAGCCAGCTGTGTATGTGATTGCCAATTACATCTCATTATAGGCATGAGCAGTATGTCAATGTAAATTCAGTGGTTAGGCTAGTTGTCCCGCTGCAATACAAAATGGGTAATGGCATAATTTGTGTACACGTATATTACCAAGACATATTTTGTGTTGAACCCAAAGCAGGAATTATTTTCACCTTTATTAATTTTAAGCTCCGCTGTGCAGGGTTTATATCTTGACAGGGACAGCACACCCCACAGCTTCCACTGCCGCCACACCGGCCCCTGGGACTTCAGCTACGGACACAAGACTTGGCCTGACATCTCGCACTCCTGACAAGTACGCGGGCACACAGACTAATTTGTTTTGTAGTTTTCAGTCTGTCGTTGCAACAAAATATATTTTACCTTAAATTAGGCGTGTGTATATATCTTAGTACATACATTTAAACAAAGCGTTCAAATCCAACTACAAAGCAGAAATTAACTGGTCAGTTAAACACTTTAGAATATTTCAGGTAAACTGACTTATACTCTATTGGAGAGTAATAACTATTTCTTTTTTACATTAGGTAACATACAGTAATATTAATTATCATAACTGAGTAATATCCAATGATAACAAATGAATAATATCTAACTGTAGATAATATTAGTCATCTTAGTAACAGCAAAGGTGGTACTGACACAAATACTTGGATGTGACTAGTAAACCAAGTGGGTTTCTGTATGGCTAACACGAGAGGAGTCACAAAGGGTCAATCAGAAGGTCATTGTTCAGGAAGCTGGGGGCGGAGTCAAGCAGCTCACTCTCAGGGATAGGCTGGGACTTCCCCTCAGGCTCCTCCTTCACAGGGCCAGCCTGCTTCCCTACCAGCCAATAGGTGACCATGTCGCCTTTACCCTGTGGAGACAGCCTATCTTTATGGATGGATTTTTAAAAATGTATTTATTTATTTTAAAGGCAAAGTTCTTTATATTCATTGAGCATCTGCTTTTACTCCTATTATTTAAAAATGACTTGTGATGTTTTCTAATTAAAAAACAAATATATCAGCATGACAATAACATATTTATCACACTATTTTTAGAGTGTTACAATATTTTTCCTCCTTTAGTACTGACACTCATGTTTATAAAATCATGAATATTTTGTTCTTACATAACATAAACCATAAAGAATTTGTATCATTGTAACAAGTAGATTGTAATGTTTTTATCAATAACAATACCCGTTAAATACTACAGCAGGCAGCCACACTGACCTTGACCTGTAAGGTGCCCCGACAGTTTAAGAAATATCCTTCAATCTCCTCCAGCAGGTAATAGGTGCTTGAGCTGCACTGAATCTTTAGAGCTGAAAATAAGACCAGTTTCTAATCTTCAAACTCTTGCTTAATACATCCACATCTGAGGTCAAAGCTATCTGTGAAGTAACCATGACTACAACAAGTTCTGCACAAATGTAACTGTGACTACAATGTTCAGAAATAGTACAATGTGTTTTAATATAATGATGTAAGGCTTATGAACATGTCAAAGTGACACTGTGGTTTATTGTAGGACTTGTATTGGCAGGCATTTAGACTTAAATACTGTTTCATTATTGTTTTGATATATATTCTGTTAGCATGACCAGTGGGATTGGGAAGCCAGTCCTTTAAATTTCTGTACATTTTTTAAACTTTTGGTTCCCTTCTTATGTTGTTCTCTGGCTTGAACTTTAGATCTATGCTTGTTGAATTCTCAGTGTACTGCCTTGGGAAACATAGTTGTAAAAGGTGCAATATAAAAATAAACTGTACTGAAATTAAGTGAACTAAAATGAACTGAACTGAATCAAATTGAAATGAACTGAACTTAAGTGAACCGAACTAAACTGAACTGAAATCAGATGAAAGGCATACTGTGGTACCTTCACTAGTAGATTCCATTCTTGAGGCAGTGTTCACCGTGTCCCCAAACAGACAGTACCTGGGCATCTTGGTCCCTACCACACCAGCCACAACAGGACCTGGAATACTAACGTGTTACAAGGCAAATAACGCGCAAATAACACGTCACGTGATGATATTGTCGTGGTCTAGGTATAGGCTTCATACCTGAATGGATGCCTGCACGGATCTGCAGAAGAGTGCTGGGCTTATGGGGGATCCTGAATGTCTTGCAGACAGCCACCAGGTCCAGGGCCATACTAGCTATTTGGGAGGCATGGAGGATGCCGTTCTCCTTCGGAATGCCAGACACCACCATGTCTGTGACGCAAGGTGAAATATGCAACGCACGTGTGAAAAGCCGTTTTAAAGGATGTGCAAAACAAGCACGTGAAATGGTTGGCTATTAAAAGAACTAAGTCTTATAAATGGGTACGGTAATCACTGTAGGTTGCAATACTGTAGAACTGTTATGTGCATAAATGCAGAAAACAGCACTTACACGCGTCTCCAATAGTCTCCACTTTGTAAACATCGTAATTGTCGATGATTTCGTCAAAGGTCGTATAAAGTTTGTTCAGGAAATCCACGACTTGATAGGGAGTACTTGTACTTGACAGCTGAGTAAACCCCACGATGTCACTTTTAGAGATTAAAAAACAAAAAAGTTTTGTACACTCACATATGTGTGAGTTCAAAATGCATGAATTTATAGTAACCTTATGTGCAGCCAACTGCACACAGCAGGAGTGATGGATGGGATGGATGGGTGGTCTCTGCTGGAAAGGTGTCATCTTTGTCTTACCTGAAAAACACAGTAGCACTGACATAGCTCTGAGCCTGGCAAGGCTTCCCCTGCCTCAGGTCATCAGCCACCTGCTTGGGCAGCATACCTGAAACCAAAGAAAGCTTTGCAATCGCAGACCATTGCTTAGCAACGCCTGGTGACACAGTTCTGTGCATTCCAGCATTACTAGGGCCAACGCTCTAATTCTTATTGTTGCAAATTACATATAACACGCATTCTCAGAAATGCAGAAGTATGAAAAAGCATTTTAGTATTTTTAAGTAATGACGCACTGTATAAAAGACGGTCAGTCTTCTGTTTCTCATGCATCAGGTCCTGAGTCCTCTCTGCTACCAGGACCTCCAGGTGCTTACTGTACTTCTCCATCTGCCAAAAACATTCTTACACGTCTTAGTGATACATTTAAAATATGATGTTTTGCAGGAAAAGCTCCTACAGGGTTGTTAAATACACCGATTGCAGCAAGGCTCCTTACCAGATTCATCATCATGTCCACTGGGCTTACTTTGCTGGGATTGATTCTGTGCACAAACTTCTTTATTTGCTCAAAGGTGGGCCTGTGGGCCGGGTTGTGGGACCGGCACCTCCGGATAAGCTATAAAGGAGACAAACGTCAGCCCGGGTTGGACAGGAACCGCACATTTGAAATTGGCGCAAATGCTTGGGTTTCCTCCTACCTCAACGTACTCAGAGGGGCACGGGCAGGAGTTTTCGGCCTTCCCAGATATGAGCTCTGGGAGAGGAGGACACCAGGCGTATCCCGCAGTGTTGTCTTCAACCTGAAAAAACAGCGGAAGTCTGCAAAATTTTATGTTGTACAGGCAAGCAGCCTGATTAATGTCATGCAGGATAGCTGAAGGTCTTTTTCAGCATGTTCAAAATGACGGAAGAGACCTTGGAACTTTGCCTGATTATTTCAGAAGTGTCAGAATGTCATATTGAAACATGTAGCTTGAAGAAGTAGTGACAAAAAGTAATCTGTTTACAAGACAGTTGTGTATGCATGTGAAATATATAAAAATATACCCATAAAGCAAACTTACAGGAACTGGGTCACTTCTAGTAGCTATTTCCAGTAAAATTATGGAATAGCTGGAAGAGACAACAAAAACCTTTCAGCAAGAAAGTGGCCATTCTTATTAACACTGTGGGTACATTATTAGAGAAAGATGCTGCTAACAGTGTATATATCTAGTTAGTAACAAGGCCATTACACCTGTTCACCATTTTCATATACTGCAAAACATTATAACCTCACTTTCTTGTTTCTATGTCTATATTTTATGCTTTTAATGTTGTGCAATTTCAGGTCCATGTTGTAGCTTTTTTAAGATTTCACCTCCAAAAAATTGATCGACTCTAATAAAATCTGTCTAGATTGATTTTTCTCAAGATTTGAAGCCAGTGGGGAACTTTGAGATTTTTAAGATAGCTTGAAATTTCCTACAGTACAGAAGGCGTGCAGAGAACGATGATCGTTTATTGATAAGTACCTGAACACGTCTCCCGCAAACGTGGGCTCTGTGCTGGAGGTCTGGGCTTCAGGAGGAAGGTAGATCTCCTGCAGCCTCTGCTGGTAGGTGCTGCGAACCCCTTCATAGTCCTCCCTCCTGTACGTCGGTAGGCAATAGTCTGGAAGAGTGGAAGGCATCATGCTTGCTATTTGTGTGCACAGTCCTCATCATAAATTTTGCCCAGATTTCTGAAGAGGTTCCTGACTTTGAAGTGGCCAGCAGTGTGAAAGCAAAAGACATTTTGGGCAAGGAGATATTAACCTGGCATGTTAGCTTTTATTCAAAAAGTCCTAATTCAAAAACATGGTCCTGGAGAGCCTCAGTGGGTACTGGGTGCAGGCTTTTGCCTCATCCAAAGTCTGCTTTTAACTGAATCTTACTGTCGGTTGAACATTGACTTTTTGTATAATTACTGTGTCAATCCAGTAATTCTCAACAAACTTTATTAATTTTGAATAAGAATGTTAAAAGCATGATAAAGACATTGATGTTGCTTAATTTTTTTAACAGATGGATTTTAATTCATTTCTAGTTAAAAAATCACTTAAGTCACTGCTTAAGCATTCTTTTTTATTGGCACCTGTTTTTGCTATTCATTAATTATTATAATTAAAATACAATTTATAACAACGGGTTTGCATTAAACACCTTGCTGAATTATCCATACATTTTCTGCTAAAATTCTGCAGAGTGACATCGTAATGTGTGACTATTAATTATGTTACTATCTAGGTTTCCTTCAGCTGCTGAACTTTCAAAGACGTTGTTTTAGGTATTCTCTACTTTGTACCTGTAATCTTACAGACCCAACGGTCGTCAATCACGCAGTTGACCGATTTTAGTCTTCCGTGGCAAATGCGGTATTGGTGGAGGTAGGCCATCCCTCGAGCGATATCCGTGGCAAAAGAAAACCTGAAGGCAAGCGAGGTGTGTCGGTTGGAGACGTGCAAGTCTTGTAAGCACATATTTAACTCAACTAGTGACTTTCTTGCTTACCCACCTGAAGCCCCAGTTCAGAGGAATCTCCTCATTGAGAAGGACGTCATTGAGACTGCCCTTGGGACAGTACTCCGTTATAATTGCCACGTTTGGAACCTCCACACAACCGCCATAAAACTTGCACAGGTTTGGATGATCCAACTCTCTGACCACATAAAGCAGGAAACTCAAACAGTGATAACCATATGATTTACGAGTTAGGGGGCAGCGAAGTTCTCCTTCACCCATTCTACTCACCTCACTTGTTTTACTTCCCGACGTATCGCTTTTGTGACCGAAAACGTCTTGGTTTGGATTTTCTTAACAGCAACCGTCCGGCCATCGCTGCACGACACAACGTCCCATTGCCGTCAATGCACAGAAAACGGCGTACGCATGTGCAAACGATAAGCAGCGGCACCTGGAATACTCACTAGATCCCGGTGTTGGTAAAGAGGGGCTTTCGGGAATTATTGTAAATGCCAGTGCAGGAGCTGAGAGCCGTCACGCAGCTGGCATTGGAGTCACTGTTGCCGTTTGGCACGCTTATCATGCTGCCCATGGTGGTCCGGGTCGCCTGGTCTGAAACAAGCATGGGTCTTGGACATAAAGGTTCTCATTACCACGGTCTGTTGTTGAGCTCTGGGTCTAGTGCGTTGAACAGGGCAATGATCTGGATTCACTGGTGCTATTCAGCTGTCACTACATAAGCAGTGAGTAGCAGGATTTTTCCCGTGTACGGAAGCATTTTGAACAACACAGCATAAAACATGACTGTACGTTTGCCACTCTCAGTCACTTAAATGGAAGAATACCGACTAATCAAGACACATGTAAACAAACCTAGTGGAGTCCAATTATAACAGGATGCTTCAATCTGAGCTCATTAATCTAATCAACTGCGAGATGCATAATCACCACTATTATATTTACTTCAGAAATGGAAGAGAGAGCCGTAAATGGAAGCAGGAGAAAGACTATCTCTGATAATTACATTCTTATAGCTAAATGCCATTCAGAACCTCTCCAGTGTCTCGGGCACAATTCCTTTATAGGGTCTTCTAAAAAAATCAGCAAGGCCTGCCTGTTTAATTACAATCAAATCAGTGAGCTGATGATTAATTAGCTGGGCTTCCACACCCAGACATTTTACCTTACACAAAGGGACTTGCTAAACTATCAGCTCAACTTGCAACACATCATTGTAATAGGAGGAAAACACAGTGTACATTTAGCTTCAGTGATATTTACCAACTGTTTATTTGTATCATTAAAATTGCACACAGTAATTTTATTCTTTCATGTACAAATTCTTTTCTGTTGTCTAAATTACTTATCCAATTATGTACGATTTTCTTTCAGTATAACTGATGTTGGACCCATAAAACCTAATGTAAGATGTCGGAAGAGGCCTCTCATTCGTTAGCTATAAATGTCAATAAAATACCTTGTTTTATCTGGCTGTAGTCGATGATCCAGCTTTCATCCCAAAACAATTTCTGCTTCTGATACTGAAACCACTTTTAAAAGAGGATGAAACACCATATAGACAAACCACAATAGTTTATAAAACACAAAGCATTTCTATGCTATTGAGTTTTTACACACAAAAGCCTGCGATTTCCTATTAAAATTGTTGCAGTAGCAGTTCTACAAAGTGAGTTAAAATGCAGGTTAGTCCTGCTCGCGTGTGACCATGCCTTACCACCACCGTGAAGAGGAAGCTGATGAAGACGAGAGCAATGGGAAGGCTGATGGCCACTTTGATGGCCGGCGTCATGGGACATTGGCCGCAGTCTGCGGGACATGTAGAGCACATCTCCTCCTCATCACACAGTCCGTCTCCGCACACTGGAAAAGAGAGTGGCTACATTACAGGGAATCTGCTTTGTGCCTTTCTCCTTTGTCTCATGTAAAGTATCTCCACATCTCTCCTCCTGCAGTCATTAAATCCCCCCAGCTGCTCACTGCTACTATGATGACTCTAGCATCCAAAATTCAGTGATTAAGCACCTGAGCCTTACTCCATTTTTATCAAGAGACAGCTTATATGAACTCTGGATTCTGTAACGTTAATGAGAAGTATTGACGCCAGAGGTTTCCAGTCAAGTCCTCCTCTACCTGTGGCTGGGAAGACAGTGCTCTTTGCTTCCAGGGCGGCTTGCATTGTTCCCACCCGAATATGAGCGATGAGGGAAGTCACCCCCAGGTGAAAGAGAACCACCTGAGGGACAGGGACAGGGGAAGGTTCACGGCCACATGCAGGCCAGTGGTACAGAAAGACGAATGAAGGCCTTGTGGGTTAAGATAACCTTTGCCGTCCAGTTGGTCTGTGTCATTTTGCCTGAGGTGGAGATGGTGTGGGTGAATATCCTGCCGTCATCCGGAATCCAGGGTCCGCAGATCCTCTCTTTCACCTGTTTTTCACACAAACATAGGAGGTAGATGAAAGAGTGGGGCATTCACAGAGACAGAATTTCACACAGAGAGAGAGAGAGAGAGAGAGAGAGAGAGAGAGCGTTCTAAAAGAGAGGACATTCACAGAAAAAAACAGCATTCACAGAGCGCAATATAGAGAGAGGGCATACACAGAGAGAGAGGGCATACACAGAGACATAGGGCATACACACAGAGAGAGGGCATACACACACAGAGAGAGGGCATACACAGAGAGAGAGGGCATACACAGAGAGAGAGGGCATACACACAGAGAGAGGGCATACACAGAGAGAGGGCATACACAGAGACAGAGGGCATACACACAGAGACAGAGGGCATACACACAGAGAGAGAGGGCATACACAGAGAGAGAGGGCATACACAGACAGAGTTCTTCACAGCTGTCAGCATTAGGGGTTCTCCACGCATGACACACCTTTAAGGTGCACCGATAAAGAACAGGGAATTACCATGTAGCTCATAGGGCAGGAATGGATATTGGCATGATGGATGCAGCAGTTCTCTCCATTTGCATCCTTCCAGTTGGACGGGCACTCGTGTTCTTCACAGAAACGCTTGGCCTCTGCTGCATTGCGCGCAGTGCTGTAGGCAACAGTACAAAGCGAGCAGCTCCAATACAAGCCCGTCTGAAATCCCATTCAATTCATTTTTTGAAATTTACTTTGAAACATGTGAATCCACACTACTAACATCACTGGTGTTTATTACAGCTGTTTAGCTTAGCTAATGAAGAAAAATTATTGTGCAGAAGATTCAATTTACACCACTTAACTACTAATTTCCTACCATTTTATTTATTTTTATACAAAAACATACAAATTATTCTTAGAAAATATTTAAATAAAAAACCCTGGCTCGCACGTGACAGTCAATAAACCTTGGAGTGAAGATCAGGTTATCAGTGGCCCACTGATAAAATTCCAGTGACGCAGTTATTGAGTATGTAACGTTAAATTCGACCCCACTGATCACTTTCTCTGGAGGTCTGTGTACCCAAGCCATTTCCAGACCTGTTTAAAAGCAAAAAGAATTTTAGATCCCTACCAATAACATAAGACATCTTAAAAAATGGTGAACGGTCACTTGTAAACAGAATCCAAAACAGCGAAAAAGTTCTGGAGACAGAAAACAAAATCCTTCAGAAAATCCAGTTTAAATAAACGTTTTCTATCAGTACAAAATTTCCATCACAGAAAACACCAGAGAAAACGAAAAGAAGTATGAATAATTAAACAAGAACACAAAGAATATTCAAATCCTCAACAGCCGTGAAAGGGTCGCATCAAAGACACCCTCTACTGGAGAAATATAATAACAAACTGTACGCATCAAGAAACAAAAACAGCCTTATTCAGCTTTCAGTTTTATTCCAGTAAAAATATCGTTTTGTAATACAATTCAGTCAGTTATAGAATTCGGAAATTTAAACAACAACGTTTATTGAAGTTTGTCTTCAATCTTTACTCCTAGTAAAAAAATAATAGGAAAACGCATTTAATTTACTTACTGTGCACTTAATAGGAATAATGCATCCTATAGTCAATACAAAATAACAGAACAATCGTTTTCATGAATTAAATGTTTGTTAATGATATTAAAATAATTCAGTCTAACATGGAATTAATTTTTTTAAATAAATTGTGACTAAATAAAATAAAAAATTAAAACTTACCTCCACAGTCTATCATATTTTGCTCGTCCGGTTTTTCTATCGGCCAGCAGTCGTACTCGCTGTTGTCTAAATCATGCCATCCCATCGTTGTTGTTATTAAAAAAACCTGATCGTTTAAAAATTTAACATTTGTTAACACACACACACACACACTGTGCTAATTAAAATTTTCACACCACACCAATAAAAAAATATATAGCCTATATTGCAAAGTAGCTGTTTTCTTGCATCAAATACATTTTATTCATCTTCACACATAGGTTTTATTTACTGAAAAGTCTCACCAAAAACGTGATTCCATACGTGTTTCCAGAATGCATGTTGTGGTACAAATTTCCAAAAGCAGTCTCAAGCCTTAGCAACCTTAGGGTCCAACTGAATGTTTGCAGATTTATTGCGCAGAACTAGAAAGTGCGCGCTATGGAGAAGCGTAAGCGGCGCTAGGGGCATGCGCCACCGCACACACACAGAAAGGGGTACGAACGCGCTTCACACATGTACCTTTGTCTCACGCATTGCCAATTAATATCATGAAAAGTCACGTAAAGGAACAGTCCGGATTCTGTATATAAAGAGCCAGGCTTGCCTCATGAAACTGACCAACGGCTGAATGCATAAAATGTGATGCGCACACTTTTGCCCTGCAAACGCATAACCCAGCAAGTAATTATACCAGCAGTTTTTAATCATACAGAACGTAGGCTCGTGACAGCAGCCCAATAGTACCTGTACCTGTACGCCCGTAATCCTTTCACAGATATGTATAAAAACTGCACTGTAACACCCAGGCACAATTTCATTTTTTAAATTAATTTAAGTACAAGCACAGTGTATGGCAAACCACACATTTTAATACACCAAGCGTGTTAAAATATTCTATCCCTCACACACTGATACTGTGCGCTATCCCTCACACACTGATATTGTGCTCTGTCCCTCACACACTGATACTGTGCGCTATCCTTCACACCCTGATACTGTGCGCTATCCCTCACACACTGATACTGTGCTCTGTCCCTCACACCCTGATACTGTGCGCTATCCTTCACACCCTGATACTGTGCGCTATCCCTCACACACTGATACTGTGCTCTGTCCCTCACACCCTGATACTGTGCGCTATCCTTCACACCCTGATACTGTGCGCTATCCCTCACACACTGATACTGTGCTCTGTCCCTCA
>JABJVR010000013.1:2331772-2358724 GCA_025773905.1 Chitala chitala
ACAATTCCACTCAAAAGGAAACAGTGGCCTGTTTGCGCTTAATAAAACTTCCAGTGCACATTTTTTTACCCACTTCCGATCATTTAGGCTCCCTTTTTAGAAAGGTGCTGCGCGACCATACAAGGTTAATCAATGTGATAGTTGGCGATAAATTAGGTGCAAGTGACAGCGGAATGTCCATATCTGTCCGGGGGCCTGGTGATCAGTGATTGGTGACAGCGGCTGCGGCCCCCCCTCCCCGGATCCACGCTGAATCATCAGGATTGGCTGATTTAGCTGCAGTACTTTGGACAGAGCAATCTATCAATTGATCTGCGGGGTAATGCATTGCCAGGCCTGACCGGGGCACCGGGAGAGGGGGGGACAGCGTGTCAGTGTGGGACGTGTAAACAGGATTTAGGGAGTTGGTTAGCACAGTTTAATCTTGCAGCTAGCAGGTTGTGGCACATTATGGCTGATGGTCGTTTAATTGAGACAAGTGCCCAACCTTTCGCTTTTCTGTATATTTGCATGGAAGAGCAGCTTAATTAAGCACCAGGCCCACCACTCTGCACTCTGATGGGCAGTTAACAGAAAGCTACGTGTCTGGATTGGGTCTGGAAGGTTTGGAAGGGAGCACGCTCGTTTTAAAACCGCAAGTCAATCAGTATTGGGTGCGGGGGGGATTGTGTGGGTGGGTTTAGTGTGAAGCTAAAAATCATCACAGAAGTTCAGTGTAAGAGTAGTGCTGGTGGTCTCAGGTTCAAAGGAGAACTAAAAACCACTGAGCCCCATATCAGAGCACCGCAGAGTCAGACTGGACTTGATGGGGGTGGCAGGCCAAGCGACACCCATATAAATGGACAGTGTGGGCGTGTTTGGTCCTGAGAAACGCATGTGGATGGCAACATGGGACTGTCGCCACTGATTGCCCTATATGCCAGCCACATGCAAATAATTATCGAAGGTCAGCCTGTATCTTAATTGCCTACCAGCCAATACATTTCACAACAAGATGTACTATAAACCTATAAAGATTGGTACAGATCGCCTGTAATGCCACAGTACACTCTAATAGTGATGCAGACTTTAAATCCTTGCATTACTGTATTTGTACCTAACTGTGGAATAATTGAAAAATAGAGTGTATGTTATAAACCTGCAGGGATAATGTGTGAATGTCATACAGACGATTGGCTGTTAGAATTATTCAAATTAACTGTAAAGCGTTAACAAGGAAATTTATGTGAAAATTAACTACTTGTGAATGATATAATACACAGGGTATAGTTACAATAGTGTAATAGGGATTGATTGGGGTATTACACAGTATGGACAAAATGTACTTCAGATGTATATAAATATGCAGAGTACGGTATATGTGTTTTCACTTATATTTCCAGGAACACTTGCAGAATAAATGGTTTAATTAATTCCATGAATATTGTAATGAGTGTCCTCTTCTTTTAAAAGTGGCTTTTGAATAATAGACCTTGCTATAAATGTCAGAGATTAGTACAGTGCACCAGTGATATGTCAAAGTTATTTACTTATGATGAGAAGCCGCTACATGATGGCAAACTTTGTTTTAATACGGTGTGTTCTCTAAGTAGCACACGTAACAAGAATCAATGTACCATTAGGTGGTCTGTTAGGTCATTGAGAAATCTGCTAAGGAAAGCATTTTTTTTTCTTTGTGAACTGAAAGTTAACTGAGAATTGAACTGACACTTCGACAACTGGAAGCGATATTGGCCTTGTAGAGAGAATATTTTCTGTTGCTGCTTTTTTTTTTTTTTGTCCCACTTAAGTATTTTGTCTCCAGTTCTTTAGCAACCTCTGTCTCCTTTAACAGACATTGAACAGGAGCTGTGAGTCCACAGACAGTTTAGTATTCACTGGTCTTTGTTTGATAATGGTGACTCGGCTCAAAAGAACCTACGCTATCTGGGAGAACTTTAGAGAAGGTTTTAAAGCCTTGACAGAGCTGCATTAAATGAATGAGATTCTGTGGCTGTGTCAGGGCCGTGCCACCAAAACACCTGAGAACACTGAATCATTCCTCTTGAGAACAGTTTGAGCATTAGACGGTTCTATTACCTTTGACCTTTGTACTCTCCCCATGCTGTAAACTCATTGGCTGCCTGTCTCTATGGTTACCATTGACATTTAGAGGAAGTAAATAAACAGCAGAAATCAGATGTTTAGCTTGACATGTTCATACTCCCTTAGGAAGTATTGGTCCCAAAGGTATATGTATTTGTCAGTTTTTTTTTTTTTTTTTTACTTTTTAACATCCTTAATTACTCCCATTCCATATATAGAGAGAAAGGATTTAGATGTTAATTCACCCATGCCTTTGTTTTGTTTACAATTTATTTATAATGTTAAATTGTCTGTTGTTGACAAGCGACAGCTAATTGGGTTTACCAATGTGACTGTGCCTACGAAAGTCACTAACCGAAGGTTTGGAAGTGTTATTCTTCTTAATGTTTACCCATTAGGATATGCTATAAATAATTACACGTATTCAATTCAACTTATCATAATGTTTCTTTTTCACACAGGGAAAGTATAGTTTATATTTTTGAGGGTCGGTTACATTCTTATGGGTATATTCCCAGGTTCTGGGGCTGTTAAAAAAACAAATTTTTTTTTTTTTTTTTTTTTTACTGACCTTGTCACTCTTATGGAATGGAAACCTTTTATTTCAGTAACCGCCTCCCCCCAGAGTATAAAGAGTATAAACGCTATATTTCAGTATCCCCCCCGCAGAGTATAAACCTTTTACTTAAGTAACCCACCCCAAGAGTAGAAACATTTATTTTAGTAACACCCCCTCCAAAGTAGAACCCTTTTTATTTCAGTAAAACCTCTAGGGTTTTTGTTGTAACCTAAGCTTTTTCCCCCACTGACTACAATTATTAAACCAGTACACATAGTTTGGAGAAACCAGTTAATTCCATGTAGATTATCATCTTGTTTAATTCAGTCCCCTTCATAGATAATTTAAGTGGAACATAAACCTATTGGAGTTTATAATTCTGGAACATTTTCTTTAATTTGTCCCAGTAATAGGCAAAATAAAATAGTCCCTGGTTGGATGCTAATCACTGAACTACCATTTTGTAAACTGTCTTTTTTTCTGTTTTCAACTACAGTGTTGTGAGGAAAAAGAAATATACTTTAAATTACTAATGCTAGCCTTTGGCTGTTGGTCCATTTTCCCCTTGGAATTTATCAGTCTCTTTTCACAAAAATTCTTAATTTTTCATGTAAAGGTATTTTAGCATATTCAGTGTTACAGTTCATGATATTTAATACAGAGTTTAAAATATGCAAATGATAAACAGGGAGACTGCTTTGCATTGTAAAGGCATGCAGAATATTATAACCTGATTTTTGTGTGGAAGTGTAACCATATACATTAGGCAATATTAATTAATCACACCAGGGCTCCTGCCTTGCTGTTCACATTTGTATGCTGGGAACGTCTGAACTGTCACACTGCACCTGAACTAAATAAATGCCAATATGCTTTTTATCAGTTTCACAGAAGCAAATTACTTTATTTCAAAATGCCAGCATTTGTCCAGCACTTGTCAACTCTGCAAAGAGGAACTTTTATGTCTTTGTGTAAAAATGCTCTTTATAAACTATTTGCTGTCCTTGTTTAATTTCTGTACAGGAAAGGGTGCTAATGTCACTTTTCAATTAGTAGTGTATTTTAATATACCATTAGGGTTGCAAGCTATACTGGAAGGGAATATGTATGTGTACATACACTGATCTATGTGGAATCTGGAGTTCTCAACTGTATGTTAAACAAAACATTTCACATGTGCAGTTGGTCAGAATGTCAATAAACGGCACTGAGGAAATCTAGAATCTTTTTGGCAGACCCCAGGAGGTAATAAATTCACATCTGTGGGACTTGAAATGGCTATACTTAAATCAAGTCATATAAATCAAAAATCAATTAATTCAGTAATAATACTCTAACAGTGTTTCTCGTGCACCGTTTCTCCTTATAGACACTTCAGATCTGTGACTTTCTACCACCCTCTTTGCTTTGTGTTACAGTTTTTTCATATGTACGTCTTAGATAGTACAGTCTCATCATTTTAAAGCAGTTACATCACAAGTGTCCTCATCTTTGAGCAATTATATTTAATAAATATAATTATCTCACTGTGCTCTTTGTTGTGATAGGGTTAATTGGCATTTACTGCACTGTGGCAGTGTTAATTTAACACTGAGAGAGTTTATATGGCTCCACACTCTTAGTGTTAAATTAACACTGCCAACTTGCTGTGAAGCGGGGAGGAACAATCAGAAAGCCTACACCTTCTCCTCATCTTCCATGCTCGTATGTCATTTATTTAAGTTCTAGACGATGTCTTGTCCAGTGAAGGATGTAAGGTTTATCTAGTTTAAGCTGGTTTGGAAGGAGTTCTTGACGTGTTTGCTTTTTTAAATTGAAATAAGTATCAGCTTTTGTGGAAAACCATTTCAGCAGGAGACTCAGGCTGAACGAGAGGACCAACACAAGGGCACTTCTGCAATATACTAGGAGGTCATCGGCACGTAATGCGTTTTAATAGAGGAGGACACACTGACATCTGCAGAGAACTGCTTCATCAAAGTAAAATTAAGTAGAAGTTACATGAAATTCCTCAAGAGCAATGATGTCACAGGTGCTTTACATGAGACCGTTTTTCAAAACATAAAATTTGCACGCAGATACACGCACGCCATTACATGGAGCTGCAGTTCCGACAACTGGGAAACATTTTGTTCACCTGGATGCCTAAGTGCGGATACACACTTTGTCGGACTACATTCAAGTACGTTCTAGCAATGAACATAATGAGCGCGAAGCCGGGATGAGACCTTCGACACTTGTGGCTTAGCTTGACGATTCTGTCTTTGTGAATTTCGCCAGCGAGTCTGATGTGCTTTGTAACCATATGGTGAGGGCTCGTCCGCTGCCTTCTGTCACTGAGGATTAGACGTCCCAAAAAAGGCTTCACATCAGAGCATGCGGCAGACGCTCAGCATTAAACGGCGCTCCACGCTTGCCTTCGTTTGCTCGTCAGCTAGGCGGCCCCCGCACTATCCCCTGCTGCCGTGATTACGCAAATTGCAGCTTCGGAGCCTTTTCTCTTTAAGGTTAGTCAAATTAGGCCTGCTAAATGGGATTAACCTGAAACGCTGATTTAATAAAGCTCTTATATATGGCTGAGTTTCCTGTCAGCCTCGTGCATCTACCAGCTATGAAGCCGCTCCTGTTTCAAAGGAACGCAACACGTGTTTTGCGGCTTCGTTGGACCAAATGGCTTGAGTACGATTGTCTTATCCCAAGACGAAAATTGCATTGGCAGTTTAAATGTAACTTAAGCGGGGCTAGCGCATTCTTTATTTTACATTAATAGTCACGCATTTCCTGCGACCTTGAACTGGATAAGGCAGTTACATGTATTTTTTGTTTCTTTTTTCAGTTTCCAAAACTTTTATATTATATAGAAAGGCATGGAGTGGTCAGTTATTCTTTCCGATTTACCAGAATTATACAAACGTTCATATTCGAAAAATATTTGTTGTAATTGCCGTCTGTATTAAGTAAAACAAACACGTAGCCAAACCTAAGTAAAGGTACCTTTGAAAAAACTTCTGAATAATATGCATGGAGAAATATAACAAGAAAAATGACAACTTTCCATTGTAGTAGTAGGAAAACTAATGATGTAAATAAATAAATATTTAAATAAATGTATAAGCATACATGTCCATTAATTCCACAGTCTCAGTGCGTCCTGCTAGACAAACTGGGGCCTCATTATTTCTCAGTTTGGTCCACATATTTATTCTGATTAGTGGTAACATTGGGGAAATGCTGCTTAATGATGAATGTTAAAAATGTCCTTTTGTGGTAATGAAGACATTTATTTTACGTGCGATAAAGCGCCAGCGTTGAGACTTTGTTTGCGCGGACTCGTACTCTGTGGCGCATTATGTGTTCGCCGTGGCTCCGGTGGGCAGGGCCTGCTACAATTTGAACACATTACGGTAATTAGCTTTCATTATAAGGCTACAGGACCAAAAGGCATAAATGTAAAAAGGCACATGTCATTTATTTCCTGTGGGTGTGTGTGTGCGTGCGTGTGTGTGTGTCCTAATGACACTTTAAGCAGAGACTAGGATTTTCCTGGTTTGGAGCAGGTACCCAAGCAGAAAATATCTGAGGAGGAAAACAATGGTGAAAATGCGGGTTGTTCCCCCCTTTCTGCCTGCCACAATGCTGCTTAACACTTCTGATCTTTAAAGGGTTAATAAACCTGCTTTGTGGGGGTGCCACCCAGAATGTGGGGAGAAGATGGCTCAAGGGATGGCCCATCTAATAGCGGTTTAGTGTATTTAACATGTTTTTAAAATGATGTGCTTAATACGTCTGTGACCTGGAGTTTGCATTTGACCTAATATTCCTTGATCAGTTTTTTGCCACTTGAAATTTACAAACTAAATTAATTGAACTAGACAAAAAATGCTGCATAATATTCTTTAAGTTTATTTGAAAGTTTTATATTACCCATGATTTTTGTATATCTGCTAGTAGTAAATTTAAAGCAAGCGGAAGTATGATCTTGAAGTTGTTTCATTAATGGAAAATTTCCCATCACTGATCATGCAACCACTCAGTTTAGCTGGTAAATCCTCCCAGATGAGTGAGGAAAAGTCTTCAAACATCATGCCACAGTCACTGCTAAAAGATACACCGTTCTCAAAAAAGATGAAAAGTAGGGCAACAGAAAAAAAATAAAAATTGCTGATTTTAACCCATGTGGTTTGTGCATGACATGAGAACATCAGCCATTGTTTGTTGGACTCCTTAAATTCCAAGTACCATGTGGCGCATGGAACAAAGCAGGAATCTGTTAACTTGTGCTAGCATGTTATTAAAGTGTTCATAATGCCCCCCCCCCCCCCATCATGATCCCTTAAACCACTTTCTAGTGGAATTCTATGCCCTCCTCCATTTGCATTTTGGTGTTTGAAATTCTCGCTATACAAGCTACAAAGGCATAGCGTCTCGTTGGATGTTAGCAACCTGGTGGCTAAATAGGTATAACTTCAGCCTGGAAAGCAAAAGTCTCCAGGTTGAAATTCCAGCCCTGGTGCCAGACGTGTCTCTGAGCAAGACACTCAAGCACTAGCTCCCCAGGCACTGCATGTGGCTGCCCCACTGCTCCCCCCCGGGGGGATGGGTTAAATGCAGAAAACAGATTTTGTTGTGACATGTATATGATCGTAATGACAATAAAGGGTCTTCTTCCTTGGATGTTTGGGCATCCACAGAAGGCTCTTCTACATAGATTAATAGCGGGTAGTCTAACGTCAACATCTGCAGAAGACATAAAGGCATTCTGCACAAGTCCTGCTGTCTCTAAGTTTTAACATTTGACCTTGGAAAAATGTGAAAATTTAAGTGCCCGGCTCTTTCATTATGTGTGTGTTTTTGCATGTGTGTGTGTGTGTGTGTGGATGAGATGGTGAAAGACAGATGACCTTCTGAAGAGCAGCAGCCCTGTCTGTGTGGCTCAGTTGTCCTGGTTTACTCATCTGGTGCATAGCAGCCGTGTGTTTTTTGAAGCCGTCTCTTCTGATACTACGGTTCGCGCTTGAATGTCGATCATTAATATCGATTAATATAATGACAGTGGAACTGGAGGGACTTCCGCAGAGGTGCTGAGGCCCATTTTCCGTCCACTTTCTCCCATGCAATATGATCTTATGAATATTTCATACATTAGCAACAAATTCAGACTGATGTACTGTTTCATATACATTTATTTATTTATTTAGCTTCTCTGAGTAAGATGCAAATGAGGAAAAGTGTCTAAGGTGAAAAATACAGGTATGTCCTCAACTGAAAGCAGCAAGCCTACCTCCTGGCGAAGCCCATTTCGTACTGAAAACGTGTCCAGATGACTTTAAAACCAACTTTCTTTGATTTCATAAATTAGATTAATAAAAGGCAGAATTTTGTGCTTTCTGGTAATGACGCTGTGGTAGCTGTCAAATGGTACACTAAGATCACATTAACCTTGGGGCTAATATTGTTAGCATTCGGTCACATGCTGCGCGTGTAAACCAAGCAGCGTTGGAATCGCTACAAAATGGTATGGTGTTAGTCTGCTTAAACTGATTCACAAGATCATGTTTGATAGTGTGTGTCCTCAGATTATATAACAGTTTAAAAATTGAAGAATTAACATAAAGGAATGCTATGCACAAAAAAGCAAGAACATCTAACAGACATTCTATCTAAAAGACCCATTGTAAAGCCAACACACATTTGTTACTGCACAGAATAAGTAAGCATTTTTTATTGCATTGTTTTGGGTTAGAGATTAATGTAGGCATAAAAACCGTTGTGAAAAGCAGCCAGTGGAAATCCTGAAAAATTCTGATAGTACATTTAAAATGCCAAGCAGGAACTCAAATTAAATAAAGATTTTCACTAAATGTGTGAATTTTATTGTTTTGTCATTGTTTTCAGATCTACTACTTCTTGCAGTATGAGCGATGTGTGAAATAGCCCTGCTAATTTGTACATACTACACATATCATGTATAACAGTTACCAGAATTCATACTGTAAACTTAAAACCCATTATATGAGAACAGTCCTGAACCAGACAATTCAAATACAGTAACCCTAACACCAGCTGGTAGATAAGTGCTGAGAAAGAATCAGTCTTCAGAGTGACTTGTGTTAACCTTTTACTAAAATCAGTTTCCATATAGCGTTTATACATATTCAGTTAAGTTGTAAAATGTGCTGAATGCATCTTAGCATGTAATGCTGGAATAAATATGGACGTCCCTGAAAGAGACGTCTGGATGGCAGCATATTTTATTTGAAAATATGTTTGTACCTCTCAGCATTAATGGCCCCTCACATATGTGCAGGTTACCGCTGCCATGCCCACCAATACACCCCCATCATCACAGGTGCTGGCTTTTGAACTTCTCGTTGATAAAAATCAGGGTGCTCCTTTTCGTCTTTCGCCCTGAGGACAGAACAGCCAATATTAACAAAACAGACCTGAAATGTCAGACCCACAGCACACTTTTCCACTTCACATCCCTCCATCTTAGATGGGCTCAGGCCCAGAAAGGTCATCTGCATTTCTGGATGTTGTTTATGTATGGCTTGTGTTTTGCTCTGTAGCGTTTAGTTTACATTTACAGATTTAACGGTGACCTGTTTTCACTGACAAAGGTTTCCTGAAGTATTCCTGAGCCCACGTTGTTTTGTCTTTTATTGTCTGACATCAGTTTTGAATGAAATATTGCTTGAGGGATCAAAGATCACGAGCATTCAGTGTTGGCTTTCATCCTTGGCCTTCACGCACACAAATGTTCCCAGATTCTTTGATGTTCATGTTATGGACCGTTGAAGTTGATAGACCTAAATTTGTCACGTTGAGAAACATTATTCTTAAACTGATTGACTATTTTCTCAAGCAGTTCTGCGCATAGCGGCAAACCTCTCCTTAAGCAGTGAGCCTTTCAAACATGCCTCTAACACACTTATCAATTAATCTGTTTCCCTGTGAAATATTTCAGTTTTTTTTTTTTTTTTTTTACTTTTTCATGGTTTTCTTGCACCTGTCTCAACTTTTTTGACACGTTGCATCCATCAAGTTCACAATAGTCATAGCATAGATACATAGAAATAGCTTTATGTTTATTTACAAAATGCCATTCTTTTGATCAGTGTCAGCTTTAAACATGTTCTGTCTGTGCTGAATTCTATTGAATATATGTCAAGAAGGGCTTGTAAAGCATTGCATTTAGTTTTTATTTACATTCTACAAAATGTCCCAACTTTTTGGAATGGGGGTGTAAATTGTTCATGGTATTCAAGGTCTTAACAATAGCTGTCTGGAAGTTTATATAAGATCATTAACTGAATTTAGATGGTGAATGTCCTCATTAGGGTGATGAATGACGCCCAGCTTGTTGAGTATTTAACAGAATAGGCTTTAAAGCACTGATGTTATAAAACAATATTTGCACGTCCAAATCATTAAAGGGATTATATTCATGAGGTTTATAATTAAAGGGAAGTAGGCTAGAACTTGAGGTATCTGGATATTGAGGGATGTGGTGAAGAAGGAGAGTGGTATATTTTCTCATTTTAACTGTAAATTATGAAAAAAAGACTACACTGTATTGTAGCACCTACACCAATGTGGAGTTAAGCCTAACTTTTCAGTTTTATAAACTCTTCTGCTCCATGAAGCCAAAAAAGATCTTCTAGAATCCTGGGTGTTTCAGTCATTTATAAAGCATGTAGCCCTTACAACTGTTCAGCTAAACCTAGAAGTGGACCGTTTGTAGCAGAGCAGATGGATGGCAAATGTCTTAATTGACTACATTAGTGTGCCGATCAGTTCGTCTGCTTTAAAGCGATTTTGAAAGACTGGAAAAAAAAAAAAGAAAAATGCTAGCATCGGGATTGATTTCCATGCGTTCATTAGTAACTGGAAACTCCAAATAATTAAACAGTCACTGTAATCGCGCTGCCCGTTTTTAATGTTCAGTAGAAATACTTCTTAATCAGACCTTCTCTTCTCTGTTATTATACGGTTTTATCAAGGCTGCTCAGATTTTTGGTAATTGGTTGTTTTTGTAGTTTCTCAATAGCTTGAGTAATAGTAAGTCCTTATTTGTCGCTGGAATTCAGTCTTCATCCATCTGTATTCCAGCAGCCTAGTCAATCGTGCGTGTGCATATTTGGAGCATGCTCTGTCTGTTCTGTGTGCCCCCTGTGTTTGTCTGTCTTCATCTTAAATTACTGTACATGTGATTCCCCCCATAAGCACCCTTTGCAGCGCTGCTCTTTGTGCAGCGATCGATTTAGCAAAGTGGCCCGAGAAGCGTTTAGCATTCTGGACCGCTGTGTGACCAATCCAATTTATTTTCTCTGTTCTTCTCCGGTCCTGTAATAGAAGGTGAGGGTTGACCTTAATTCTTCATTGGCCCTCATCAGTAGCTAAGCTGGAATAGCAGGTCATCAATAATGTCTGTAAAAGGTTGGACTGTGTCCGAGACTAGTGGTAGCCCCCGGCAGGCCCCTAGGAGACAATATTAATGAGATTTATTTCTTGTAAGCAGAGCTGGTAGACAGAGGGGAGACAACCCGGAAGGTGCTGCAGGAAAGTGTGTGGGCTGAGATGCTTGTCCTTTTGTGTTTCCGTGTGTGTGTGTGTGCGTGCGTGCGTGCGTGCGTGCGTGTGCGTACATTTCATGCGTGCTTCTGTGTGCCTTTTTCTCAGCAGTATGTGTGAGTTCACTCAGCAATTTTGATTTAATAATGTTCTTTTTTTTAATGCTTTCTGTTGTACTTTCATCATAAATCAAGCACCCAATGCATAATTATATAGGTTTTCTAATCAAATATTAGTAAACCTTTATGGGAACTGGTGTAACATAGGCGTACGTTTGAGAGTCAAAATTAGGAAGTTAGCAACAGATAAATTTAGCTGACCTGTTTTGGTTCAGTTCAGTTATTAAAAACTAGAGCAATTCGAAAAAATCTCCTTTTGAAAAAAAAGTAATAAAGCCAAGAACCTGAGTTGGGTGCCTGCATTATACATGCAGAAAATGGCTTTAATAAACAGAAAGCTGCATTAACTATCAAATTTACTACTGACTCATTGTGTGAATGTAGGTGTTATGAAAATAAACATTTCTGTTTCTCCATGGAAAAAAAAGCAATGTTCAGTGTTTATATAGCCACGGTAAAAATGAACCTTTTTTTGTCCAATAGTGTCTTGATCCTGGTGAAGTGGGGTGATTTAATTGGTTGATGTCTTTAAAATGCAGTTAACATTTTCTGAGGGCATATCAACACCAGGATATTATAGTGTGCATATTTGTAACAATATAGTTGACGGGCATAATTGCATAATTATATAAAACGAATGTATAATTGGATGCTTTTTTGTTCCCATTTGTACCTAAATTACATTCTGGCCATCTGTGTTAAGTTTTGACTTCACTATTTGCTCACCACTAATTCCATGTGAGAGCCAGGAGTGTTAGGAAAAAGTAACATTTAGAAAGATGTGCATGGTTAAGCACTTTCTGAAACTCTTTTCATTATAGGTGAAAAAATCGGAGTGTCAGATGCCACTCGGTGGGTGCTGGGGGTATCGGGTTTTTTTCCTGTGAAATCCCCTGGCATAATTGGTGCAGATGTTTTTTTTTGAGTATTTGCACACTTCCTTAAGTACAGAAAACACCACTGGCTATAATTTATTATGTTTGGTAGATTTTAACAATACAGTAGAAACTCAGAGGAAATGGACTAAAGACTTTACATTAAGAAATTTAAGAAACGTACAAAATAAATAAATACACAAATAAATTTAATTAAAACACAACAAAATGCTGAGGGGGGGGGTCCAGGGCAGGGTGGCCTGGAATTCAGTACAAAGGCAGAAAAACAAAACAAAAAACAGAAGTTTTAAAGGAGAAAGTATTAAACGTGAAAATACAGGAATGCAAACATGGATAACCATAACATGACCGAGAAACGGAAATGCTCGAGCCCAAATGCAGAAGTGCTGTCTCAGAAAAGTGACTCGTGAGTGGAAAACATTAAATATAAAGGACAGCATTTGAATAATGCTGGAAATGAGCTATACAGTAGGCACAACAAATCAGAGAGTCAGCTCACCATCGACCAGGCCTGTACCAAATACAGCCAGAAGTACCTGTAGTCTTGTACAGTGTACATACTTTACTGTTAAATATCAATTGTACCAATAATCAGCTAACATGGGAACAGAACAACAGGCAATTTTAAACCAATATATACGTACACAGAGAGGTGGTGTGATGGTTCAGTTTTTAGCAGTACTGCCTCCGCCTCTGGGATTGTGGGTTTGAATATAGCACTGTTTGTGTTCAGTTTGAATGTTCTCCTCATGCATACGTGGGTATAAAGACATGGAGGATAGGTGAACTGGAAACTCTAAATTGCCCTTGAACATTGCACTGCGTAAGCAGTGGGAGAAGGGATGCAGAATCGACGCAGAATCCATTCCGGCTCTGTGCTTACCTATTGAAATTTACATTGTGGTCTTGATTTAGCACTTAGATTTATCTTGTGTGTCTCCGGGTTGCTTTTATTCAGGCTCTGCAGATAGTCGTCCATCAGAGAGAGTGATTTACTGGTCATGCATGTCATTCACAACAGAGCTAAACATAGCTGTGCTTTGACAGTTTTTTTTTTTTTTCTTTACCCTATTAAATTGGACCTTTTTATTATTTCACAGAGGGCTGACAGGTGACAGGGAATGGTGTTTAGAGTCTGAATATGAACATGAAAACAAGACCCTGAGCTTTCCTCAGGTTTTTTTTTTTTTTGGTGTGACTGACCTTTTCAAAATGGCCTCCAGGTAAGCAAACTATTAAACCCAAAGTCTTCACCCTGCTCTGCCCCCCTCTTTTCCACCATCCCGTTCTCCAGCCTGTTTGGCACAAAACTGGGTCAGCACTGTGAAACGGGCTCATGCAGGGAACACGGCAAGCTAATTAAAACAATTAGTCGGATGAGGAACGTTTAATCACTTTCCACATTAGCTGAAACACTGACACTTTGTTGATTTCCAGCCTACATATTACATTAACTTTCAGATGAAAATAGTGAAACAATATGTTGTTTTCCTAAAAAAAATATGCAGGTCTATATAGAATATATTTTCAACAGTTTGATACAGCTGTAAAAGAAACCAATCAAAGACAAAGTGGTGTTTTTTAATTATAAATCATATTTACAAACATTATAAGTAGTTTAAAAGATTTATATAATGTCTTGTCAATATAAGGTATGTACTTTACAAACCTTTAGTAAGAAGCATTGAAACTATTCCACTCACCTTTTTTGTGGAGTAACACGTACCTATGCTGTTTGTTTTTAGGCCTTGACCATGTCTTTACTGACTGATGGCAACCCACTTCACTCAAGAAGATCTATCAAATTAAACCAAGCATAACATTTAAACTGATTTCTGAGGGACCAACTGGAATATGCATAGCTAAGAGGCACAAGACTATTGGGTTAGAAAAACACAACAGGGCTGTTTTCTTAATACACAACTAAAGGTGTTTTTTGAAATGGTATAATGTGTCAAACTTTATTTTTTACAGAATATTTTGAAAGCAAAATCAGTTAAGGACTTCATCCATTCCAGTTTTTTTTCCCTTTGTGCATTAAGAAGTGTCCGTTGTCCAGACCAACTCAAAAAGCAATACAAAACGTCTGGTATTTCAATGAGGCCTCAGCATCGGGCCTTTATTTGGTATGAAATGCCTCAGTGGACACCATTTCACTCCCTTTACTGTCCGCTCCAGCTAACTTGTTCCTCAGGGAGAGCTCGCTCTGACCTTATGCTTCAGCAGTTAGCGTGACAAATCCTTGAATCGTCATCTCATTAAATTTTTGATTTCCAGTAACCAGTGCTTTATAGCCCAACAGATTATACCAGTGACGCTAGGGGACTCTTCAGTACTACTGCTGCATAAAAATGAAAAAAAAAACCTTTATGTTGGATAGTAAAATAAATAAATAAATATCCTGCAGTGAAAAATAAGTGTGGAAAGAGGTTCCTTGGGACTTGCTATGCGGTTGGCAGTGTGAGAGAAACACAATACGTAATTGACTAGTGGAGTATAATCTGGTTGTGTTAAAACTCCAACACGAATGTGGCCTCTGGGATCCTGCGCCTGCTTGACGTGGAGGCGTAGACATTGGCCAGGTGGCGTGCCCATCTCTCGCTAATAAACAACGTTACGCAACGCTTACCGGGCCCTGCGTCTCCATGGAGATCGGCTAACGGAACGCCGTGAGCGTCGTTGCGTCTCGTCGTGTGCTTTGATCCGTCGGCGGCTTGCTCGAGGCGCCTTGAAAGCCCTTAGGGGTGAGCGGCGGGCGAGGGAGCGTCGCGGCGGTAACTGCGTGGACAGCTCAGTCCTGGACTTGCGAACGTGAGCTGTATTCGGCTTGGACTCGCAAAGTTGTTTGGCACGATTTGGTGAAGGTGCTGTCTACATGTGCGGCAGATAGTGTGCAAATACTTCTGTGCAGAGAGAAAACAGAAATTCACATCTGATTTTCAAGAAGCACCCCAGTGGTATGTTATTTAAATGCACCCCTATGTAGTTAGGGTAATATTTCTTATGTAGGCACACCTCTGTAATGTTGCTCCTGATTCATGCCTTAAATCTTTTTTTTCTCTTTGAGTCAAATTAATATGAATTCTCATTACAGTGCTACCTACGTGCTAGTTTTGAGAGTCTGAAATGCAATTTCAGGGACGACTACATAAAACGGCTTATGTGTTTAATAGCAGTTCCCCTGGTCATTATTATACTAAATCTGGGGGAAAAAAATTGTTGCAAACTAGGGTGATGTAATAACTGTGCAGTTTGAAACAAATGCTGTGTTAGCGGACTTTTTATATACCTGGCATGGGATTGGGGGGGGCGTGTTTGAATATGGGTGGTTCAGTCATTTGTGGAGAATTCAACAAGATGAAGAGTGAATATTGGTAACCACCTCATCTTGCCACATCTAATAAGGGTACAACCTTTTCTGAAAATAATTATTCCAGTTGAGGATAGTTTAGAGACAGGGGCCTTGTTTTGTGTCTTATAGTGATTTATAGATTTTTTTTTTTACTGCTTGAATAGAATTCATCAGTATTGACTTGAAGCAGTGAAGTAGTGTTTGCTGCAGAAGGTAATAAATCTCATTTAGGGCTTAACATCCATGAATCCACACAACCTAAATTAGCAGTTCTTCCCCCCGGCCGATCGATTGCACTTTTGACATTACCAAAGTATTGAATTATTGTTGTCAACAAAAAGTAACACAAGATTGAGCATGTATCTCTCGTCGGAAGTGTACGGTCACATACGGTCACATACAGTCACCTGCCTTTGCTCCTGTGAATACATCTTTAGTGGCCCACTTGCTATAATTTATGAAAACTCTGCATATTTTAAATGGTGTCAGCATTAAATCATGCATGTATGCGCATACAAGCACATACACATACACACACACACACACACTTTGTTTTTTAGTGCATGAGTCATGTTTTTCTTTAAGATTGTAGCTAAAAACCAGGCAGTGGGTTTAACACAGCCTTATTGGTGAACCCAAGCAGTGGCACTGAACCAAGGCCTATTGCTGAACCTAGACAGCAGGGCTGAACCAAGGCCTATTGCTGAACCTAGACAGCAGGGCTAAACCAAGGCCTATTGCTGAACCTACACACTAGGCCTAAACCAAGATCTATTGCTGAACCTACACAGTAGGCCTGAACCAAGGCCTGCTGCTGAAAACAGGCAGTGGAGCTGAACCAAGGCCTGTTGCTGAACTCAAGCAGCTGGGCTTGTTGTTAGGGACCCAATCTGCATCTTGGTGATTAAAATGTATATATTAAAACATCTAGAAAAGAAGGTGCATTAAGATGACAAAAACACCATTATCCCCACAGGAGAAGATCTGACAAGGTGAATTAATGCAAGTCTGAATTACAGTATCTCCTGATGCCAGATGGGATGGTTGGTAATTAGTTCACAGAGGGAATTTGTTTCTGTTTTGGCAAGGCATAACAAATTTGATCCTGTCTCCGTATGTGGGCAAAGGGGACACTTGGTCTCAGCAACAGCTGAGCCAGAATGTTCAGTAATGGAAGTCATCTTTCATCCCAACGAAATGCACTTTGAAACTTAACTTTTTGTGTCACAAGAATTAGATATGCAGCATTTTGCTTGTTGCACGGCGTGTGAAGAGGCGAACCGCTTTCGGAATTTGAATGACTCCGTTGACGTGAAACTCGACAGATGTTTGACCAAATTGATCCAGCCTATCGGTTTCCCCTCTGTGAATAACAAGCAGATTTGCGCTTAAGGTGAAGGCTTGGCCTTCGAGTGAACGGCGAACGCCTGCAAGAGTATCACAGGTGACGGTGACACTAGTGTACAGCTCGACTTTGTTAGGTGGTTTTAGGGAACGACCTTTAAGACCATTGACATGCAAGTTCTCATGAAGCCTTGAAATTTATTGTGTAAAATATTATGAAAGCTTAGTCGCCATATAATATATATAAACGATTAATAGCAGTGAAACAAACAGAAACACAAACACACACACACACACAGGAATGCACTGTTATCAGCACTTTCATGAAGTAATGTTCACTTGTGCACGCAGACACACACACACAAAAACACACACACACACAGATAGCACTGAAGTAACAGGGCTAATGATCAGATGGTGCCAAGCTCACTTGGATCCGCTGATACAGTGAGGTGTCAACTCAAAGCAGCACTGAATCCCGAAGGAGTTCCCAGTCTATCGTAGCCGGTGTTTTCATCCTACACAGCAGGAGAACGTGGAGGCAAGGAGGACCGGGGGAGGGACTGCAGAGCTAGACTTCAAGGTGATGGGTTCTTTTTTTTCTTTTGTTTTTTGTAGTTCATCACTCAACAGGTTATTTTCATTAGCGCGCTGAGTGGTAACAAACTCCTCGGCTGGGCTCGGTTTACCGCGGCCATCGTTCATCACGGCCCGATCATTATTCATAAGGCGGTTCGAAGGCTCCCCCATTATTCACCCGCGTCACGCGTGCCCCCTGAAGGTCTCTGGTCAGCCTCCTAAAGCGTCATGGGTTCGCCTAAACTCGTTCATATTTGCAGCCTCACATTGCCACACACCGCCTCTGCAGACCTCTGGTCCGTCAAGTCGCTTGTCAACCTATGATCTTTTTTTTTTTTTTTTTTTTTTCAATAAATTGTAATGTGGAGTTTCATCCATTAGTATGCCAAGACAGTTTACAGCAGAGGTTTGAGCAAATGTTGTTTATCAACAAAGGACCCTGTCATGGGAGTGGGCTGGTCTTACACATTCAAACGTTTATAGCAGGCCATAACTTAACATGTAAAACATTAATAAACAATTGGAAAGTGAATGAATGAATATAAATGAAGGCGCTTAAAATTCAGTATAAATCCTGGAATTCACACAGAACGGATTGCTTAGATTTTAACTGATTCTATTATTGGGAACGCATGCTCACTAAAGAAATGTAGGTAAGGGTGAGGACCCCAAAAGGTCAAAATTGTAAAAAACAGAAAAAGGACAGCACTCTCCCAAGAAAAAAGGTTTTAGATAGGAAATACTTAACACAAATGTTTTGGACAGCTAGTCCTTCAGTGTGTAATGACCTGAACCATGTACCAGGATGGCTCCTTATATGTGCAACAATCGGTCACATGACTTCAAACAAAAGGATGTAGTTGAAGGAAGTGCATTGATTGCATTTCCTTCAACTACATCCTTTTGTTTATCAGAAACGTTTGTAATTTCCTCATTAAAATCTTTTTTCTTGGTACGTGGAGTGATGTTCTTTTTCTATTTTTTAGATTTTCACTGCAAATGTGCATGGTTTTAACTCTAAAAAGCGTGTTTCTTAGGCGAGACAGCTGAAACGTGGAAGAGCAACTTAACGTACGAACACTGAAACCGCTAAACAACTTGTACAGGTCATCGTTGACTTACGACCTATGGTTTATCTCTACTGAATAAAGTTCTTGCACATTTTGAAGGAATGGACCCAAACATTGAACGGATGGCACATGACGCGTTTCGTCCGTATCGCGAAATGTACAAAGAAAGAAAGAAACAGTTCAGACAAAGCTCACCTTGTTTAAACAAATAAGACTAATAAACCAATTGTACTATAGTACTGTATGCAGTGTTTTTGCAATTATTTTGTATTATTAAATAGTGTTTTACTAAAACCTGATAAACGCAGCCCCAGGTGACATCATCAACGATTATCATTACTGAACACAGTTTAATATATGTCCGGTATTTTTTGCATAGCCCGACTTACGACCAGATCGAGTTACGACCGGTCGGCGACGGCCTGTAGATGAGCAAAGTAGCTGGCTTATTAAAATGGCTTCAGCAGCTTTTCACACGGAGCCAACAGGCGCTCTCCGGTCTCCCTGGCTGAAAGCACAGCGACAGCAGCGTTTCACCGCGGACTTCGCCCTGGTCCGACCCGCGCGTCTGCAGTCGTGCCACTCATAACCCGCGTTTGGAGTGAGCGCTGCTTGCACTTTTCCAGCGCAGGGGGTAATTTACCGTGCGGTTTTGGTCGGTGTTAGCGCTAGTAGCTGGCACAGCTCATACATCAGCCAAGCCCTGGACATTTTAAGAGATGTTTTAGTCATTTACCTTTGTCAAGATGATGCATTCCCTCATATCTCGGCACCACCGAATGCCTTCACTTGCACTTATTTTGCACTGTGTGCACGCAGGAATAAATAATGTGAAACTGAGAAAACATGGTAAAATAGTTTAGTTTTTTTGTGAAATCTTGAAATCCGTTTTTCTGTATTTTTTTTTGTGTAAAAAGTCTTGTTTATGGAGGTGACTAATAGGAAGCTTGCTTTCGTTTGCAGCTGTCTTGGGTGTTGTGAGCCTAGTTTAATACAGTTCTAAAAATAAAGACGATGTATATAGAGTGTTAGAAAAACAATGCAATTATATCACAGCAGCTCTTCAACACATTTGTTTAGCTGTTTTTAATTTTTTCTTCTGTTTCCTGCTTTTTCTGCCCCTCTACACCTTTCTCTGGCCACAACAGACACTGAATCTCTAGCAAGTCTGTTGCGAACATCACAGCGTAATGCGTAAATTAGCGTACACATCATTTCAGTAGGGAGGATGTTGCTGTTTGACATCCTTATTTTTATCATAAAATAACTTTTCACTTAAATTATTCTGCAGTCTTCAAGCGTATGACTAAGAAAGCATTTTCATGTTTATTTGTACTAAAATGGTTCGTGTGAAGGTCTGAATTTGTCTTCCTCTTCAGTCAGAGCTTTTGCCTTTAAAGGTAATTTCTTTATCAGTTAATTGTTAATCACAGAAGAAATGTAACACCACACAGTCCTCTTTTTGGAAGAACTACAATAATTATTGCCAACATTACCTTCCAATTAGACATAGCTCTAGGGATTGAAATGTCACTGTTTGCTGTTCTGTGGTATTAATGGCTAATATATATGTTATGCAATCTACTTAGAATGTATATCTTGTTTTAAAAGGTTACAGATTGCTATTTCCTTTGTGCCACAAATACTTTTATTTAATATGGTACATATGTCAGGAAGTATGTCAAGTCACATGTTTCAGCATTCAGTCATGCACTGCACCATGAGTGGAGCTGATTGGTTATCTGGAAGGTGATGATTCATGTGAGGAAAGCCGTCCAATCACAGGCAGGGTGCTTACACAACAAGCGACAAGTGCTTTCAACGTTGTTTGTATTGATGCTACTGTTTTTAAAATGTATATGAAAATTAACATTACATTTCTTTAGTTTTTGGCTGTTAAAAAATAACTGATATTTTATCTTACCTGTTTGCGGTGGGTTGGCGCCCCGCCCTGGGTGTCCCCTGCCCTGCACTGTATGTATCCTGGGATGGGCTCCAGGCTTCCCGCGACCCTTAACAGGATGAAGCGGTATAGAAGATGACTGACTGACTGTCTGTCTGTCTGTCTGACTGTTTAGTACTATTTTATTTCTGTGTGTAATTATTCACTTCCCAGAGTAGAAGACCACAACCTACTAGAGGTGCGTTAGTTTAACATCAGTTATATAAATTACTTTGAAAAGTTCTTCTGTTTCTGGATTATAGGAGTTTTTGTCTTTTTGTGTCAGCTGCATTCCATGAAACTTTTAAATTAACAAAATTAGATTGCAGAATGCTTGGTATTCACGAGAATCTTAAATGAAAAGTCTTGTGTTAATCCCACAGAAGGCCTCCAGAGAGCTGGCCTGTTTGTCCTCAAATTAATTAACAGTTTATTAAATCAATTACAGGTTCCTGTCTTTTTGTAATTTACCCCCTTGTTTTCCTCTTGTGGCTTGTTGTCTGAAGCTACCTGAGCACACAGAAAGAGTGTTTCCCCTTAGGGTATGTTAAGACAGTAGCTTCAGTCTCTACCTGTCAGTTGCTCGTGTAATGGAAGTTGTGTTGCCCTTTGCTCTGTGTTTCGGATCTTTGAAATGTGGTTTGTGAATACGCGGTGCTGGAACGGGAAGAGCGTTTCTGGTGTATACCTGTTGTATTTGATCTGGATTCTGCTGAAATCCCTCAGTGGAGGTGTTAAGGTTGCTCGGGGTAAAACGGTGGCACAGAAAACCGTGGTGTGTCATTCTAACCACGTAACTGAATATTGTAAATTGTTTAATAAATTCACTACATGTAGGCTCAGTGATTTGTGGAAGCTGTGGGTTTTATGAACATACACTAAAAAAGAAGAACCAGGTTATATGTGTATTTAGCTGCCTATTTCTGCCTGTGAATTGTACAGGCTGAAAGGCTGCTGGGATTCCATGCTGTTGGTCTGAATGTTACCAGTAGCACACACATTACAGAAATGTTTATCGATATCAGAGGAAGATTACTTTTTTGCCATTTTTTAATGTATTTAAACCTGTTTTTAATATACATCAAATACTTGATCTTATAATTTAACACAAACACAAAATACCACAAACCTTTCAGGGTGAAATATCACTATTGTTAAACGTATTAGCTACCACATTAACAGTATTGAGTACTACTAGTAATAAATAAACAGTTGAAATACTCAAATCAGTATCTGAGGCAGTTTTAATAACAAATCTGTAAAAGTCTCAGTACGGGGTGTTTGGGCTGTAAGTGGAGGCTCCAGTTCTGTCTGGAGTTTAGTATCATAAATAGCAACCGAGTTGGTTTCTTTATTGTCACTTAATGCAGCTTTTGTGAACATCAGGTCTGGGACTTCCTGCCATCTGTCTGAGAGGCTGCAGAAATGGGCCAGCAGTCCGGCCCTCGCCCCCTCGTCCTTTTTGTCGTCTTTCTTCGTTAATTACATGAAGGCGTCCCTCCTTTTTTTGTTTTTGTTGTTTGTGTCGCTTGACAAACAGATTTTAAGATCTTTGAGCAGCGAGGTTGTGTAAGAGGGGCATGACCGCAGCACCTCCTTAGGGAATAACTGTAATTCAGACTCTGTTGGCAAGCACAAACTGAGCTCAGGCCGATTAGATGCCCTACATAAAGTGATAAAGATCTGTAGGGCTGAGGGAATGACAGGCCTCAAACTCATAGTGTGGGCACTGGGTTTGAAAGTTTTTACAAGAGTGTGTGTGTGTGTGTGTGTGGAAGGAGAGGTATCAATGTGTAAAAATTCTCTCTCATTGCAATCATGGGTACAAATTACAGTCTGTCTGACAGTGGCGGCTATTGATACAGTTTGGCAAATACCTCAAATGCCCTACAGGTTAGGCAGTGCAACAGTAAATGGGTTTAGTGGAGGCTTTTTTGAGTAAGATAATAAAGCAATTTCCCCAGCAATCAAGATAACATCCAAAGCCAGCTGGTTCAAGAACTACAGCTGAATCTCGGTCTTTCACACAAGCGCGAGTGATTTCTCAGCATAGATTTGCACATTTTATTTTATATGGACAAATCGATTTCCACGATAACAGCCGATCTTCCCCCACTGCGTGACGTGACTCGTACCGCTTTGCTACAAAAACAAACACGTTGCCGGAAACGTGTCTCTCTCTCTTCATTAATCGGGAAATTATGTTTGCACACTGGGTCTCTGAAGATGATTTCTACCCAAAGGCAGATGTGGCCTTTCACTGTTTGCCTCCTGAGCTGTCAGTGCGACTCTTTGCACCAATTTGGCCAGCGTTATTTATGTTTTGTTCCTTATTTTTGGTTAGAACGTTCATAGATTGTTTACAGTACATCCCTGCCCAAAGTGGCTTTTCTAGTTAAAGTGCCATCCTGGGGTTTTCGCTCTTTTATCTGTGCTGTTTGTACCTCATTTCCTATGCGATAATGTTCAGTGGTTAGAGCAGGAACATCTGGAGCTGTGGCTGGCCTTCTGTTACAGCCACAGACCGCGTTGTGGAACGTGCTCTGACCATCGGTACTCACGAAGACACAACTGGGACTGCAGAAATGTGCGGCTGACCAAAACCCGGTTTGTGATTGGCCTGGGTCAGTTGGAGCAGCCAGCCAATAGGTGGAAAGATCACTTTTTAAACTTGCTGTGGGAAGCTCTCACAAACTTTGCACAGCGATTAAAACGGAGGCCAACAAGAACCCAGCGAGTCGCATTTGTGGTTATTGTCTTTAAAGTGGCAGACGTGAGAAGTTCCTGTCTAATGACACCGAGTGCTGTGCTGCAGCCTAGTTTTCTACATGAAACCAAATAAACGCAATTGTGAAATGAACTATTTTAAATTAACGAGACAGTTGCTGTCTTGTCTGAGAGGGATTATTTAACTTTGAAAAGCACACACGCAGTTGTTTAATCGTGTCTGTTAAACAAGGAGATGTGTAGTGTCTGTTCAAACCGAATGTTATTTTTCACATTAGCATAAGACCACACATTTTCCAACTCTGGTTTATAGGAAACGGTGAAAATTGTTCATTATATGAAGTTATGTGCTACTGACTTTAATTTTGATATTGTCAAATATTCAAGGTTTTCCTTCTCAACAGATGTCTCAAACTCAGTGCAGTACTTTAGAGGATGTGCTAGTGTGTATAATATGAGCAAACTGGTGGTTCAACGGGTAGAACATCAGGCTGGGATGCGGAAGCCTCCTGGTTCAAAGCCAAGCTGCCAGATGCATGTTTCAGCAAGACACTCAAACACTAGCTCCCCAGGTGCTGCATGTGGCTGCCCACTGCTGCCCCCTGGGGGATGGGTTACATGCAGATAACCAGTATCACTGTAACAATGTATGTGAAGTGTTGCAAGTTGCTTTGGATGAAAGCATCTGTGAAATATGTAAGTGTAATATACTATTGTTGGTAGTAGGTACAGTGGTGGTACAGCAACACCAAAAATCAGTCATCAGTGAAGGGGAAACTGAAGTTGCATACAATATATGAGACATGCATATAAGTTTCTAAGCTCCAGTATTTCCTATTCATATTAATATTGAAACCTTACCTGAAAATATTTGTAGTTTTTTTTAGCAGTGGAGACTTGTGAAAACCATAAAGAAACTTATACAGCAATAAGTATTAAGAAGTTATTGATTGTAATTCTCCTTGTTGACCTTGATTCTCCTGTTTGAAGGAGACACCTGCTTAGTAGTCAGTTGGGAAATGTTGAAAGGTCCGTGAGTTTAAGAATTGATCCTCTGCAGTGAAAAATTGATTTGTTTATGGCTAATTGAACAACATGTTCATGGTGCTCTAAACCTCAGGGCTGAACTTCAGTCTGCGGTGGTTCTAACTAGCTTGATTACAGTAGTCAAGAGCTTAGGTTAATTTATATGACTGCTAGATCTATAATGAACAATGCATTATAAACACTGTCAATATTCTTCATTAATGAAGTCAGAAGCTCTTTGAAGGTTAAAAATATGCAAGTATTTTAATTTAAACAAAAATCAGTGAAGACTGCTGCACTTTTTAATGTGAAGAGAATGCAGCGTTTGTTAGACTTAAATTTCTTTTAAGGCTGTGTTTTTGGCACTCTAATTATGATAGAATCGGAATAAAAACGCGTACAGATGGACGTTTTGAGAAGGTGAAACCACCGAGAAGAAAAGGATGGGTTTGGAAGTGCGAAGTCAGAATGATGTTCTAGACGGAGCTTGAAATCTGGCCAAAAACCGGGAGAGCTTCGCGTTGCGGGAGGCGCTGGTGAGAGGGATGATGAAGCACCGTCGTTAAATAGTAACAAACTGGTGCGATTTCTGCCAGGATAACATTACCCCTGCCACGAAAACAATTATGACTGATTAAATTAGCGGGCTGGTCCTTTGACAGGTCGCCGCATAAGGTGCGCTGGGTGTTGTTGGGCAAGGTCCGCGCACCTGGCGCCTGCCTACAAGAGCGTCGCGGTGATTTACGACCTGCGCGTTCTGTGTGCGCTCGCGTCCGATGCAGCTTCGTTGCGCTGTTTCAGACGCCCGTTCACCGTGGCCTCCTTTCTAGTGACGCGCACAGGTGTCTGATGTGGGCATTAGGTTCTAGTGGGATCGGGCTGGCACGATGCGTCTCTTCAGCGCAAGTTTAGGTCAATCCGAATTCTTTTTCTTGCTTTCTCTGTGTCTCTGGTTATTTCTCTGTATTGCTACTTAGTGTAGATTTGTTTAAACGGCATGCTTGTGTTGTGTTGATATCGTAAGATTTTAATAACACACAGTATACAGTATATGGGAGTGAGTATGGTGGGTGGAGCCTAAGAATGTTGCATAATATACTGAAGGTGGAGATTTGGTTTTGTTCTTATTACACTTGTTGATGAGACTAACTCCAATGCACGTCTAGGATTTTGGTAAAAGGCATTTCAAATGGTGATGGACAACCCAGAAAACACAAAACGTTCAGATAACGTTAGCTAAACGTTTAGGGAACGTTAGAAACGTTTAACTAACGTTATTTGAACGTTTTGTGTTTGCTGGGAATAACACTAGCACAAACAATGCAAAACCTGTTTTTTTGTTACTTTTGTGGAAATTAATAATGTCCATATGAATTTGTTTCAATAAGTTTATTAGAGTGGAGACCAGTATAATCTTCTGAGCACTTGGGTCGAGGAGAGAAGATATTGAAATTCATAAAACTCGTGCACAAATTAAATAGTTAGGCCTGCACAGGTTTCAACTAATAATAAGTCATGTTGGAACAACTAATAATAAGGCACTTGCCATGCAGAATGAAATTGTTATGAAGGGCAGTGACGAAAAAGTTATTAACTGAGAACTTTCTCACAGGAAACAGAGAAATGCGTATCTAAATTTGTGTATGCTCAAATGTTCAGGACACCTGTCTGGTCATAGCATTGTGGGAAACAACTTTAACCCTCTGTGGTGTCATTTATTTCCACAGTACATCAGCGGTGCTTACTTAAACATAAAGTAGTGAGTTGCTGTGATTACCGTGAGGCAGATGTCTTTGCACAGGGAAATCTGCTGTCTTAAAAGAGCATAAATTTTTATTAAACGCATATGCTGGTGATAACATGGGTCTGGTGTATTTAATGTAGCACTTTTACCTTGTTTTACAGTTTAAGATAAGGAAAATAGTCATTAACCCATCCAAATGGTTACTACTGAAACTTTTTGAAATTGGTATACTTATATTAACTTCAATTATTAGACAAATAAAAATTAAATTGTTTTGAATAGTTGTATCATCTTGGGTGTGTGCACCATCCAGTGTGTACACTGCCTTACATCTGGTTATGCCTGGGGTAGCTTTGAGGTCCCCTGCAATCCTAATGTCGATTAATGGTTTGTAAATAAGCCAATCAGTGCATGAATACACGAGTGAGTGAGTGAGTGAGTGAGTGAATGAATGAGTGAATTAATTAACTTTTTTTGCATAGCACTCATGTTATGACACATGGCCCTTGGTATGAGGACACGTGTTGTTTTAGCCCCTAGGTTGTAAGTAATTACAGATCCCTAATCCCTAAGATGAAAGATGTCCCTTAATCTTTTTTTTTTTTGATCAAGCAAGGAAATTGCACTGAATGTCTTCGACTGCCTGGAAAATGTTTGTTAACTCCAAAATGAATCTGGACTATGAGCATACTTGTTGGCGTTAGCACCTGACATAGTGTATATAACTGAAATGAAAAGCACTTGATATATGGTCTGAGGGTAATAGATTCCTCTGGCCCTGACTGATAAGTCATTACTGGCACTTACTTTCGATAAATCAGACTTTGTTCCAGGCTTTGAAGAGAGGGATTGATTTCCCCCCCCCCACGCACACGCCCACACACCCACACACACACACACACACACACACACACCCACACACACACACACACACA
>JABJVR010000013.1:2362491-2446822 GCA_025773905.1 Chitala chitala
CATCAGGTACAGCAAGAGGAAATGACCATCAGGAACAGTGAAGAAAAGGAAGCTGTCATCAGCAACATAACAGTAAACTACCATCAGGTACAGCAAGAGGAAATGCCCATCAGGAACAGTAAAGAAAAGGAAGCTGTCATCAGCAACGTAACAGTAAATTACCATCAGGTTTAGTGAGAGGAGCAGGAGGAAAGGTACAGCAAGAGGAAATGAGCATCTGGAACAAAACATGGAATTACCAAAGCAAAAAATTCTTGAAGGATATATCTATTTATACTAATGAAATGATAAACAAGCACTGTAATATTATCTTAAATATTATGTTTTAAAATGTTCTGCTATCTCACAAATGGGAAGTGACTGACACTGGAGAACAGGTTATGACATTATCCAGACAGTTCAGTTGTGCAGCGTAACAGTCAGAAGAGAGCCCTGACCATCCACGTCCGGGTCCGGCAGCAGGCAGGTGCTGTTCCCCTGGCCATCCTCTGGAAACTGGGTGCAGTCCGTGTCCTCCGGCCACTGCAGTCCCACAATCCCCAGCACTGACTCACACCGTTCCTTGGAACTCCTGCAAAGCGATCTGCGAGGGCGTAAACATTCAAGTGTACAAACTACGTATTTCCAAGAAAACAAAAATGAATTGCCAAACAGATTTGTTATAGTGCTTTACACCTGTTATTATTTATTAAATACACGTCACTGAATTCAAAGAGCTTTAAGGAAAACCAGTCTGTTTAAGTTTCATGTTACGAAGGTCAGCAGCATGCAACTCAAGTGGCAGAGCAAATTCTTTTTGACTCGGTCCAGCGAACTGAAGATAGGACCAGGTGCCAGAGCCTCACCTGCACGGGGGCACCTTCTGATGGCTCTCAGGGTCACACTTGGGCACCAGGACAGTGCAGGCGAAGAACATGAGGTACTTGTAGCAGTTGGTCTGCACCAGCGCTGGGAACAGCGAGGACTCCCAGCTGATGGAGGTCTCCTTCTGGGTTTGGTGGCCCAGGTAGTTGGGGAAGCTGGTGGTGTTGTAGGGCAAGTTCATGCACAGCTCCAGGGTTATGGGCTCACAATGACCTGAAGGAACAAATCCAAGTCCCATGAGTGGAGTTTTCAGCCATACCTTCGGACATCAGACCAGACACGCACCAACATTAAAGGTAAAATATACTTCAGTTTTTTGTTGTCCTTGTTAAGTGCCGTGAAGCAGGTACTGACTGGTGAACATCCCGTGGACGCAATTTGATAAAATAACCCCAAGCATCACTTGTAATTTATTACCCTGTGATCCCATCACATCCAGTCTGGGTCAGACAGACCAAAGGCTGTTCCTTAACAGTGTTCAGTAATAGTCTCCTTAACAGTGTTCAGTAACAATGTTCAGTGACAGTGTCCTTAACAGTGTTCAGTAATAGCAGGGTAGAGCCCTTCCATGTAACAACAGCTCATCACAGATCAAACACATATGTTTATTCAAAGAGGTTTACAAGTGCACCTGCATGGCATGTCTTTAGTCTTCCAGATGCAAACGTTCACTTTAAAAGGGAAAAAAGCCTCAGCATCATCGGCTACTCACTGCAGCTTGAGACGTTGCTGCGGCTGTCGCAGGGGCCGCTGCCCTGACATGCATGATGCACACACGTGTTGGACCCGCAGCTCGGGTGCCCAGGGGTGCACGCATTCTGACCTGCAGGGGGAGCCGTGGGTACCGGACCTTTAACCCCAAAATCACATCTGAACACTGAGAACAAAACAAACGATGTCTGAGCGCGAGGTGCGGGACGCGCCGGTGCTCACCCTGCAGGTGTGTGCAGTTCTCCTCATCGCTGCCATCCTTGCAGTCCTCGTCACCATCACATCTGAAGGCACTGGGGACACACTGCCCGTTCCTGCACTCCAGCAGTCCCTGGCTCTTACAGGCTAAAATGAACACAAAATATTTGTGTTCATCCAAACCCAGACTGTGCCTTTAGCCACTATTTCAAGCCCTCCACCTATTTAATAAAGCTAATTACAGCAACGACAAATTCTGTCTGCAGAACAATCTTTCCACAATTGCAATCATTAGAAACTTTCTTGTATATTTTATATCATACTACTGTGTAAATATAAGTAAAAAATATACATAAATACAACTTAAATTAAAAGATATATACAGGTACAATGTGAAGCCTGAAAAGGGTTTTATAAACACTGAGAAAGTGGCTTTGTAGCTAGTGCAGTCGAGACAAACGGGAAGTTGATCTTAAATGCGACTGACAGCAATTGACTTCGTCGCTCTTGTCTATGCAGTCGTGGTCTCCGTCACACAGCCAGTCCCTGGAGATGCACCTCCCGTCTCCACACCTGTGCTCTTTATCTGGGCTGCACACTGCAACACAGCATCGTCAGTTCAGTGGCCACACCTGTGCCTACACACCTGTGGCTACACATCTTGCCTACACACCTTGCTTACAGCCCGAAGCCCCGATCAAGATCAACCGCTGCCGTGCGGTTTTTCGTTTTGTGGTTCTTACATGTTAAAGATGGAATCTGACTTTACAGAAAAAAAAACAGCAAGGCACTTTAGGAGTCTTTGATAAATGATCTGCCCTCACGTCTTATCGTTGAACAAATATTTTTGCTTCGCCTAGATAATCAGATCACAAAACAGAAGAAGGGATCAATATAATTCTAAAGGCAACTTAAAAGGAACATCCTTTTTTTTTTTATAAAAGCCAAGACAGCCTTTGATTTTATATACTAAAAAGGTTAGATCCTATGTCTCAGTTGTTCTTACAGTTGTCCCCTTGTGCCAAATTATGAAACTGAGACAAACACCTGCAAGACAACTATTAAAATGCACACACTAAGATTATATCAGATGTAATGAGGAAACATCAAAAGGTAATAATCTGTAGCCATGGGATTAGACAGAATGGGTGCATCACATATTGGAACTCTAAAGGAAAGTGTCAATCCCAAAGTGCCGAATTTGGAAATAAAGTTTTACGACATATATGTAACGCTGACCTGATGGCTGCCAAGGTCCCGGCTCCCACATAGAGCCCAGTGTGAGAAACATTCCTGAAGCGCCACACGGGCATGGTTGCCATGGATGTGCAAACCCTTCCCCACATTCCCTGTGTTATAAATCAGCTGTGGTGTAAGGCTAACATTCCCCGAGCACTATCTAACATGCGGGGAAGGAGACCAATGTTTGAATTTCTGAGAATTACTGCCTATTGCCTGGGGCCCTTTCACGCCCCCTCGCCCATTAAAGAAAAGTTCGTGTAAGTGGAGAAGTCCTGTGCTGTCTTTTATGCTGCACACAACAGGAATGACACTGTCATCTGTGAGACCTTAAGAAGGCAGGCAGATGGTATGAGTCGCACATAGACAGTGACAGAGCTTCTACAGTAAACAAGCTCCTTATAAGTGCCAGTCGGTCAGCATTCAAGGCAGAATCTTTGGCTCACCTTTATCAATCAATATAAGGCATGTTTAATGAAGTCCATTAGCAACAAGAAGGATAATAAACAGTTACGGAGTTTGCAAAAAACAAGGTAACAAAAAAATAAATGTTTCGTGAGTTTAAAAGTCTAAATAGAGATGGGAGGCCGAGGTATACTGTATCAAAACATCCATCCATCTGTCATTCCATGCATCCACATTCTGACATGGCTTATCCTGAACTGGGTCATGGGATATATATGTATCCCAACAGACATGCATAGGTGACAAAAAAGGGCTATCTTTCCTTGTTCCACTTTCTGCACTTTATGGCAATAATCCCCCATGATGTAAATAATCCCCCATGCTGTAAATAATCCCCCATGCTGTAAATAATCCCTCATGTTGGCTTGTTTTAGGAAGTAAAACACACAAATGCTCACCACACTGCTGCTCATCACTCAGGTCACCGCAGTCATCGTAGCCGTCGCACACAAAGCTGGGGCTGAGGCAGCGCCCCGTCCCGCACTGAAACTGTTCGCTGCTGCACCCTACAGGAAGGAAGGACACATAACACTCACACAGATATGAGCACAAGGACAGTAGCATCAGTTCACTGCAAAAGCGAAAAAACAAGATGTTGTTTGAGTCATCCATTAGTCTTAGTTTTCTGCTAAAATTAATTAGAGGTGCAATCTGCTAACAACATGCCTCCCCTAGCAACCAAAAAAGGAGAAGGGAGGGAAAAAAGCTTAGCTTTCAAATAAAACATCCCCCGCATTGCTTCATTAGCGACAGGAAGGATTTTATGTAAAACAGCGATGACCAACACATGAATTCATCTGTAATTCACAGCCTTAAAAGAACACTTCTAATAAAAGTCTGCTTTCCTGGTACGGCATCTCAGTAATGTTGACACAAAACAAATTTCCAAGTAGCAACTGGTATTAGCTGTAAAGTCCAGAAGCTACAAAAAATTAAAAACAATAACTCAAAACGTGTCACACATGACAAACTCATGATATAGACAGACCTCATTTTTGTTAATTTAGGATAAACCTAAGGTTAGAAAGGTCATGACACATTTCATTTTTATCTACCTTTGTGGATTCATTGCAAGCGTTGAACTCAAACCGTAATAATAAAATATTAATACAAAAATTAACTAAACAGAGAAACATTTCTAATGAAATAGCTAAATAATTCAATCGCAAGCAGTCTCTGTGCTCGTCTGGAATTACAGATAATATAGAGCAAAACTGGGCCTCCTCACTCAGGAAACCCACCAAACAACCCTGGCTCTGGCATTAACCCAATTGGAACGCAGAACTCCAAAAGGCTTTATGGTCCCTGTCATACCGGTGACTATTATGGGATGTTTCGTGTGGCACTTGCCTCACTGGCAAAGCACAAAGTAAGCACAACATAATTACAGCACCAAAAACAGCGCGTGACATTTGACAACAATAAATCTGTAATTTTCGTCAGATATCAGCCATAGCAGAGCTGTCAAGACCGATCTTCCCCTTCCGTCACAAAGACTGTTCCAAACCCGCCTGCTATTCTGTACTTTTTTTTTTCAAAATGCAAAAAAAAGCTGTCAACAATCTCTGTTGCTGTTCAGAACGATTCATTTTTTGAGGTGTTCTTGACAAACTCCCATAATGCAAAGTAAAAAGGGCCCTCCCTTTTTTCGACTTTCTGTCGGGGTCCTTCACGAGACAGGACGCCGCTTTACAACGTTTCTGGCGTGAGTTTTGAGGGTCCCGACTTACGGCAGTCTGCCTCGTCGCTCCAGTCATCGCAGTCATTGTAGCCGTTGCACACCAGTTTGCGAGGAACGCAAATTCCAGTCGCGCACAGGAAGTTGTCTCGCCCGCCGCACAGAGCTGTGGGAGCAGAAAAAAAGTATTAAAAAAGAAGAAGGGCAGGATAAAATGTACAAACTACAGAAACTACAGAGGGATAGCACACAATTACAATAAAGAGCATGGAGACATTATGTGTGCTTCTGCAATAGGACATAGAGCTCTAACACCACCAGTCTTTTACACTGAGAGCGTGAGAGCTGTAAACACACAGTGCTGAGATGCAGGGACCCTGGGAGAGCAGGGCTCTGTTGGCAGGGAAAGCCATCAGCGGTTAACGTCCATGGCGGGGCCCTCATGAACTTTTAATTACATGGAGCATTTGCACCCCCCCACCCCTGGCTGTTTTATTTTGAATGATTAAAAACAAATCTGGACATGCGAAGAGAGAGCTGCCTATGTGGGTCTTCTGGTGAGTGGCATGGGGGTGTAAACTGCATATGTTGGGGGGTGGGGTACTGCCAGCCTGCCCCACATGTTGAGTTTGCCACAAACTCCTGTCAACAAACTGGAAGAGACTATTTTCAGGACTCTAGCTTTTTTCCAAAAAATTTTTAACTAGAAACATGAAGGAACATGTATAACGGCATTAAATAAAATTCACTGAGAAATCCATAGGTGTTATTTATTTATTTTTTTTAATCACTGAATTTTTATGCTAATCATGGACATAGTGTTTATTTATGACATACATTGTATAACAACCTGAATCATTCTTGCAGTTATTCTGTAACCCACAATATGCAAAGTATCCCGTGGTGTCAAAATCATTGTGAAACACACTATTCATTCAGCACATGTAGTAACAGCCCTCATTTACATGTCTTATTCATTAGTGCTCAGTCATTAATGAGCTCAGGTCCAACCCTTGTATAATATCCTACAGCATAAAGCCACCCACTGAACACCACCTCACTGTGACGCCCTCTTTAAAGACCGTCATGCAGTTCTAGCAGGTCCTATTCCCAGAATAAGCATGTAGTTTTTTTCATCAGTACGGCGTGGCAGTGGAGAGGGCGTGTCACTCACAGGGCTTCCCCCTGACGTGCCTGGGGCTATAGCAGAGGGCCCCGGTGCCATTCTGTGTAGCTGAGAGGTTGGCAAACTGAGAGCAGCGTAGGAAGTCGGGCCACGAGGCGTTGAACATCTGCAAAACGGGCTCACAGCCCTCCCGGGCCGCCTCACAGAAGGACATGCAGGGGAAGACCAGGTGCCTGGAAGGGGGGATGAGCACAGGCGGGTCAGGGCAGGCCCACCAGGCCCAAACAACCCAAAACATTCCCAATCACAGCCGCGCTCCAACCCAACCATGCTTGTATCAAAATAGCACAAAGCTGCTTGCCAGGAAGCCCTTTCATTTAGTCACACTTCACTGTTCTGGAGAAGCGTGGACTGTATATAACTTCACAGCTGCTCGCATCCTGCCGACACACGTCGCGTGGCTAATTTTGGTGCCATGCTTTGTTATTTTTGTCCCCCTATAACGGCATTCCGGTTGGACCAAAGAGCTGCCCAAGAACCCGGAACCAAATCGGACCCTACATGCAACACAGCTGTGCGGTACACAGCGAGAGCCGAGTTTCCATAATTAAGCCTTCCAAGGTGCTGTAAACCAGCCTTTAAATGGAACAGTTTTTTTTTTTTTAGAAATGAATGGAAACAAAGCCTAACTGTTCCTCTTTATCTGTGATGCCATAGCAGGTCTCCACCTTTAATTACCGCCCATTTTGGTGGCACTCGGGCGGCATCCGATTTACCAGAAAGTCAAAGTGATCACATGGGAACCCAACAGCATACCTTTCGTCGCCCTCGGCGACACATTCTGGGAGAGCCAGGCTGCAGCCAAACAGCATGATGTGGCGGTAGCAACTGAGGCGGTTCAGATAGCTGAAGAACTTGAGGAACATCTCCACCTCGACGCTCTTGACAATGGCGCTGCGGGACGACAGGCTGGTCTGATTGTAGGGCAGCATGTGGCACTGGCTCTCGCTGATGTCCGAACAGACTTCTGCAAGCGGGTTCAACGCAATTTTTCACAGCATGAAGTGAACTGCCACAATATTGAATTAAGATAACAATAAAAATTTATGTTCAGTATTTTCTTTCTTCCTTTCCATGTCTTTTTGCATTTTTTCCACCAAGACTGATAGTTTTGTTTATATAGTAGTTGACATTAAAAGTGTTAAACCTTTACTTAGCAATTGGGTGAAAAACATTTTAACATCTAAAACTCAGCATTTAAAAATACAGTTTTCTCTACCATCCTACTGAAATATTTTGCTCAATGTCAGATATTGGTAGAAATGGTGTTGGAAAGGAAAATACAATGATGTCAAACTCAGCACTACATATTGGACCACAACAATATTGGTTGCAGATTAAATTAACCTGGTGTTACAGAATGTCCCACAAAAGCCTGTCGTAGTACAAACTGCCACAAAGGTCTTCAAATGTCACTTTAAGGCACCTCATAATACAAGAATATATGTGGTAATATTTCATAAAATGACAATGTTTGGCAAAGCCCAAACACCTCTGATTGATGCTGTAAGACTCCCTTCTGCTTGAATTAATGAGGCCTGAAAATTCATTCTTGTTATTTATTTACACACAGCTCTCAACAAAGATTAAATTTATGGAATAAATGCTAGACTATTAAAATATATTTCAGCATAATTTTGTATGTGGTAAATTGACCTTGATAATGGTCCTTGCCAGTAGGTCATATCTGTGAGAGTCAATAATCTCCAACGTAACAGAGTGAACCTGAGTTTATAGAACACTGTTTCAGTGGAAAGCAGTGGAATTTACCATGAAAATGAGAGATGAGCCCTGATCGCATATCACACTTGATTTACATTCAAGCATTAACTGCAAATTACTGTACTGCACTTTTACAGTAATCAGTAGCTTTTTAAAAGTGTTTCTACTGTATGGATAAACCAAAACTATTTTGGTTTGTGCAGTTTGACAACAGTCACGCCAAAGCATACCTGTATATGTGCGTGCGCATGTTTGTGCATATATTGAATTAAATAGATTATAGATTAACCATTTCAAATACCATATTCTGTACATTCCATATAGTCCTGTAAATTAAAAATAGCGATTTGTCATGTCTGATAAATTCATTGTAATTCTTCAGCTCTTGCGGCTACTGCAGGCAGTGAATATTTGAGCATGTTTGCCTAATGATTTATCTTTATAGTGTTTGGATCATCTGATGAAAGTGGTGTGATGTACTTTCCACCGAGGGCAGGCTGTAGGACGGACGTAGCGCCGTATCAAAATTCCAGTCACTGGCTTCACCTTTGAGAAGGACACACTCTGGAAATGTAATGCACTCTCCACGCCAGACTCCAAATAACAGCACTTCCTTACCTTCCCATCATTTAAAGAGCACACATCCGTGCAGCTGTACGCAGTTAGGATACAGAGCAAATTAATGAGCACATAAAGCAAGGTAAGTGTGAGATTTAAATAAGGACTCTGGATGATGTACAGTTCTCCTGTGATCAGATCCTTAGATGTGCTCTTGGAAAATGGAGTCCTACATGAACTACAAAAGGCAGGAAATACTGTTGTATTTTGCGTACTTTAAAATTAGCTCACACAACAACATATTTCTACCCATGTGGGTACTGTAAAGCTGAATATGCCCAACAGCATACGTACTATATATCTATCTTTATCTTTAATAACAAGGAACAAACAGTGAAAACAGATTTTATAGAAAACAATTATAAAAAAAATTTAATTAAAAAATTGGAATATACCTGTATACTTAAACAAAAACAATCTAGTAGATGATATGACAATTCACTCAAGGAGGTAATTAAAAAACCACCATGACAAGGGAAATAACGCCAGTTGAACTAAGAAGCAACGCAGTGGTTATTACGCGCAGCCGTCTTTCATTTATATGATTATCGCGGTGTCTCACCTTGGTCTACGGTCGTGCCCACAGCCTCCTGGGTGGTGACTGACAGCGGGGGTCCAAGCGTGGTCAGCGAGGTCACCCAGTGAGGGGGAATGTCGGCAGTGGCCTCCTCGGGGGTGTCGCTGGCAGCTGGGGGCCGGGACGCCAGCGTGCTGCCGTTGCTGAAGCGGGGTTTCCAGTGGTGAATGTCCTGACTGTGGTGATCGCGGGTGGGGAGTGGCGGTGCGGACTGGGTGCTCAGCTCCGGGACACCAGCCCCCGGCGTCCTGCTGCTCAGCTCCATAACAGGAACATCCGTCGTGGGGTCACTTTTACTGGCAAAGGGAGGGCCGGTCTCACCAGACTCCAAAAAACCATTGCCAGTTATACCTGCCATAAAATGTGCAAAAGTAGAAACGTAAAAGTCAAACACACAATTACTGTGAATGGCAAAAATTACTATTTTTACACCAGACCTTTATCTGCATTACCTAAGCAATAATCTACTTTTTAATGTGCATTATTTTCATAACTGAAACCAAACAGCAGTGTTTGCATTTTTACAAACACGACAGTAAGAAGGCATGCAATATCTATGAAAAAATTACCAATTTATGACAGCAAAACAAAGAAATACACATAGACACCAGAATTAATTATTAAAAGCACACTAGAACCAGAACATTTGCAAGATGGATGTTTTTTATAGTGAAATACACTACCACCTGTGTCTGAAGCTTCCAGTAGACTAGCAAGATGTGCAATTATCATATCATACAGCCCTTAAAAAAGGTGATGCTGTACTGGAGGAATATGATGAATGACTCACAATTTTGCCAGGTGTTCCTGTATTAACGACAAATTCCCGCTTTGTTCTTGTGACTAAAAGCAACAGACGCACAGCATTAGAGCCTGGGTGGGTTTATTTTTGATATGTGCTCTTGGACTAATGATTGCACAAAGACTGGAACAATCTGGAGTATATATACGCATAAGACTGGTCATTCACTGTTCTTAGAGACAAATTAGTACAGCACAAAAGTCGCTTGACAGAATTTGTCACTCACGTGGTGTATTTATCTGTAGTAATGCTGCAAAACTGAAAATGCATTAGGACAAATTTCAACAGGCCTACACATAATGACCACGCCTTTAAATAACACATAAAACGTCTGTATTTCTTTCACATGAAATGAACAGTTCACTTATGATAAACCCAAACTGTAAGCATTTTAATACCTGAACAAAACCCTACATTTTCTAATTTTTGCGTTGCACTGGATTTTGCGGCCATGAAAGTTTGATTGAGGGCAAAAAACTTGTGCTGAAATAAAAACTTAATGCAAGCTTGACCAAACAAATAACAGTATGAATACGGAGGACTGCGCCATAATAACATTTGTTATGAACAATGTGATGCATCTACAATGTTCAAAGGCAACACAACGTTTCTTCTGCGACAGCCATTACTGGTGGCCACTGATGAAAATCGAGACTTTCATAGTCAGTGAGTAGCAGATCATGTACAGTATATTGTCATGGAGACATATCGTCATGGAGACTGACTGGCACTTCTCTGACCAGCTGTCTGACCTCCACGTGCCTTACAGTAGCTGTCCTGCTCCTGTAAATCCACTCAGCTTTATTGCCCAGAGAACTGAGGAAATGCCAGCTCTCCCGTTATCAGATAAGGAGACAAGCAAAGACACACAGCCTGTGTCCTTCAGTCAAGGCGTTCCAGCCTTCAAAAAATGCCCCTTACAGCTCTGAAGTCTGAGGAAATTACTAGCACACTGGAGAGCTAACATCAACATCCCCCATTAGAACTGAAAAAATCTTCGACCGTGAAGGCGGTAGGTTGTAGCTTCAGATAAAACAGCTTTGCCCTGGAGAACAACTGCACAAATACATTTTTATTAGTTTCATGTCTTAACTGCTGCCCTAAAAGGAGAAAAACCACCAACTTTGTGTGCGTGTGTTAATTCAGTTAATGGTCCATATAAAGCACAGCACAACTGCCAAATAATTAGCCTACTGGCGTGGACTCTTTATAGAAAGAAATGTAGCTCAACACCAAAAGAAGAATCTGTTTAAGGACTACATCATGGGAGAGTAGCAGAAGCGTGCAAATGTATATTTACTGAAAACACAGACTGTTTTTATAAAGTTTTTTTTTTTTTAAAGGTTTTGAGTTACTTAACTCACCCATGCACTTCTGAACACTACCAAAATATGTGGTTTCAAATGGAAGGGGGCTGCTTCCTGTGTTGTCTTGGGAATGTGTCTTTTGTGTCAGTTTTTAAAGTCTTGTGTTTGTTCTGTATATGACTCGCAGGGCTCTAGTGACATAATTAGATATCTGTAGCCTACATTTAGATCTTCCAAGTCTATGCCATCTGTACACGACAGCTAAGAAATGGATGGGAAAAGTTGTTTCTGCATAATAATGACAGATCGACAAAATACCAAATACGGGCATGCCGTCACAGTTATTTTTTCCCATTTGCGTTATACTTCTAAATATTACCTAGGATCTCTGGAATACAAATAGCCATGTCATCTTTGTGAAATGCCATGCTAAACTACTGACACATTTTAACATAAACACTATTGCATGTGGCACACACACATGTTGCAAGTATGTACATAAAAAAAAAATGTTTTCCTATACAAGGTAATTGACATAATCAAATATAAATAACTTAGTTAACTGATTTCACACAACACAGATTACCTTGTGTGCAAAATTACAATGATATACAGTAACCAGATGTTAAAAGCGCTTTGAGGCACATTGTTGTGAAAGGCACTATATAAAAATAAACTGAACTGAATTGAACTGAACTGAATAATATACCTGCCAAGCTGAGTTTGCTGAGCTGCAAAAAGTTATTTAACTTGTAGCAGATGAAAGAATGTTGAATTTTATTCGTTCTTCCATTTAGTCTCTCAACTCTTATAGTATCTAATTCAGGGTTATCCTGGGACACGAAGCATAATCCAGTTAGCATAGGGCACTAATGAACACAACACTGGCTAATTTATACATGCCCCTTTATCTGAAGTGTATCACTTTGTACTATGAGAAAAAAATGGATCACATTGAGAAAAACCAAACAAACACAGCAAAAAACCTGCAAATTCCACAGCAACCCATGATCAGCACCAGACCCACAACTTTGGAGGTGTAACTAAGCAACGCTACCCACTGAGCCACAATGCAACTCTGTAGCGGTTTTTTTCAAGTGTAAATTCCCACAAGAAAAATAACTGACTTAAATGCTGAGGTATTTTTTTTAAACCTTCTATATTTCAAAGCATGTCAGACTGCATCTCCGGACTTGCATTTAATTTAAAGTACATCATAATTTCAAGAATTCATTCATTACATTTTCTGAATGCATTACATTCTATAGGATGCGATTTTTTTTAAGCTCTCCTAAAGGCCTTAAACTGCACGTGTTCAGTATTCATATTTACAAGCCACAGAGCAAAGGATCAGTTACATGTGTTTTGGCACATTGTTTGATGGAAAATATTCAACACAGCTGATTGGTTATAATGTTACTCAATACTTTTGTCTTTTGAAGGGTTCTCAGAAGTCCAGCTACATGCTACATTTTGATGCTGGCCATAGATTGCAGCCAAAAGGATTTAAAAGTAGTAGGCCAGGAGAAAAAAACACAGTGACTATCGAAATTGAACCAACTACCATTTTTTTTTTTTTGCAAAGATCATCCTGTCATATGTTTTACCAACTGCTGATATGTTTACTATTAGAAATTAACAAATAAAATAACTTAAGGAAAAAAAAAAAAAACATTCTTTTTTAATGTTTAGCAGTTTGTCAGTTGCTTTCTTTTTGTCAGAGTACTGGTAAGAGCAGGACGGTGCTACACTCAAAGCGTGACTACTATCAGAATATTAAATCCTGCATCTTCTGCCACCTACCAGCACGTGGGAGGACAGAAAAGGCTGACTCCAAAATGACAGAGCAACAAAGCGCCGAGGGTATTTTTGTTCAATGAATGTTTAAACTCAATGCACACGCCTTGACGCACGGCACTTTTTATTCTTTGACAATGGCAGAATTTCATCATCATGCTTTTTTTTAAATTATTTTTTATTTATTTATTTATTTATTTATTTGCTCTCTAGGCATCACATTCATAATAGTTCATATTTATTTATTTGTTTGTTCGTTTACTTCACCGTAGCTCGGTTGGTTTTAATAAAAAATTTTGAGCACACCACTTTAGAATGAATGAAAAAATATGATACTAAATGCTTAAGTCTACAAAAACAAACATCAAAACAATGACAGAAGACAGATGCTCATAACTTCCTTAAGCACAGTTATGAGAAAAATTTTTTCTAATATAAATGACCAAATAGATATGACTAAAGTTTGTAATGGCAGAATCATTCATACGGTCGATAAACTTGAAATCGCTTTAAACAAACTGTTTTGGAAACCTATAATTTTAATTAGTCTGCATAAACACAATACCTCCGTCTTTAAAAATATCTAAAAAGAGAGGGGAAAAAAGATGATGACTCGTAAGTTAGTGAGAAACGGACACACAGAAAGAAAGCCCAAGCTGACCTACCAACAAATGCCATGAGGATAACCAGGACGCAGATGAGCGCACATATGCACGGGATCAGCACGAAGAGGAGCAGACGGAGGAGACGGGCTGATCCGAGTTTCTGAGAGCAAGCATCCCCCATGTTGTCCGCATCTGTCCGCAACACCTGCTTCAGAGAGCAGCACGAAGACACGGTGACACTGTGCCTCCCGGTGCAAATTCAACCACATGGACACACGTCCTCCAGGTCCGTATGGCCACTAACAAATTGATTAAGCAGACTTAGTGGCTGCGAATTGTTTCTTTACGCGGCTGTGTAAAGATGCTGTTTGTTTACAGAAAATAATGTAAAATACAGTACAAGACGTACTTAAGAAATAACTCTGTCGTGTACAAGACGTCTTCGTCAACGTCACGGTGCTTTAAATATCCTTTAAAAACGGTGGTGATGATGAAAGTCACCTCGGACTTATAAGCATATCAGACCTACAGCTGCAACTAAAAAGAAGTAACGGCCGGACTAATACAACCTCATTAAACATTAGGAAGCAAGTTAAAAACAAATAAAGAATAATAATAATAGTAAAAATAATAATAGTAACAACAACAATAATAATAATAAAAAATTATTTTCGCTTTAAATTATGTCAACAGTGAAAACGTGCATGATATATTCATCCATAAAAATTATAATATCTTGGTTTAGACGTCTTACCTGGCAGAAATGCCACAGCTTCAAACCTTCACTTGAACCTTCTTAATCAAAGCTAGTGTCGGGGACGTTCCTCAATAAAACCCTTGGACAGTTCATGATTTAGTTTAAAACTTACATGGAGAAAGAATTTCGCGAAGCATTAAGTGTGGTTTGAATTTCTGCAGAAGGTGACCAATGCCTGTCTTGTCCCATGATAGCGAGTTTTTAGATGGGACCTTTCGAATACTGTCAGCCCTCCGTGATGTGCCGCAGGGTCCTAGTGCGATGTTCCATAGATATAGCTGTCAGCATGTCACAAGCCTACTATTAAACAGTTTTAAGGACTAACCACGACAAACACGTGGACTTTCGTATAATATTACTTTTGTCAAATACACATTTTGTCGTTTAATGTGGTCATTTAATCTACATTTTAATTTCCAAACTACACTATTTAGTATTATTCTATGTTTAGCCTACGTACTCATTCATCAGTCATAAATTAAATCACGATGTGTCAAATCAGCTCTTATATATGTATTATATATTCATATTATATATCTTATATATTCATTTATTTTCACCAGTCAAGGAGCGCCAACTTTGTTTACGTATGCATGCATGCGATGCAAGATATTTATTGCTAATTATTCTGTATGTTTAAAATCGGAACCGGGTAAAATGTTGTCTCAAGCAAGGAGCTTGCTGAAGTGCGCGATTGAATTAATGTATAAATATATATATTTTATACCGGCCCATAGGTCACGTCAAGTTTACATAACTTTGGTGCAAACTCTGCAATACTCAGTTCAGGAGGTCGTATCAACGCACTTCTGCGCTAGGACCCAGACCGGTGACGGGCTACAGCAGTGGACACCCCATGAAACCACAGGTCTCCCTGACTATTTATAACCAAGTATTTGTTCACTTCAGATTTTCCATTCCAATGACAGTGTCACTAAAAAGAATGGGGAATCTGAAATCTCATCTTCAGAGGAAGTTTATTTTTAGACGTGACGGGGCAATCAGAGAGCTCGTGTCTCCTTTGGGCGTAAGACGCAGGCACACTGCCGAAGAGAACCAAAAAAAATATATATATATATCGCACTTCAGATCTTGAAATAGTTGTTAAAAACAATTCGCAACACATTCGTCAGATCTGGAAAAGCGTAGCATTTAAACAGGAAGTCAGTGTAACAATTGTATGAATTAATTCACAGCGTCAGTCTCCAGCAGAGCAACGCGCTGGCAAATCAATTCTGCTCACCGAGAAAAGTAAAAGTGATGCAACAGTTAATCTAATGGAGATCAAGTGACAAAATGTTAAATGCAATTACTGTTACCTACCGAAGTACCTGTTCAATTATTTAGGGAAAGCGTCATATATGCAAATGTGGTCTATTTAGGAAAATGTAACTTTTAACTCATTTCACTAGTGTACAGTCGCGACAGAGGGCTGTGCGCGCGCCGATACAGCGGAATGCAGAAGCATCATAAGATTAAAGGTCGAAAATACGATACACAGAAGAATTTGCCCGCTTGTTGTAACGATAGATTCAGTATGTATTAATTAATATAAACTGAGAGGAACTGGTAATTAAATATACCCATCCAGTTCAGACTCAGAAGAGCAAGCTTCATAACACCCATAAATTATAAAAAAAAATTTCAAATGTGGTTTTAAGCTGAAATCATCATATATTGCAGAGTATATCATATAAAGTCCAAGTCTGAAAAAGTTTAAGTGCTTAGACGTCATTGGTTGAAAAGTGTGTTGGATCTTACCCCGTTAGTAAAGCCGACTTGTGGATACTGTTGTTGTTGTTCAGAGTTCAAGGAGAGGTGCTGCACTGACAACATGACAAGACTCCTTTCATCCTCGTGTTTATCTCGCGCTTGCTCTGTCCTCGTTCCCGACATTGAATATTTCGGGATCTGGTCGGTTTCATGTGTTGTACAATTTGGTCTGACGTTCAATTGCAGCACTTCTCAGCCAACATTGTTCAAAAACTCCACCCTCAGAGTAAGGATACCAAACCCAACCCAGACATTTGGATTTCAATAACAGATGAAAATTAGGACTTAAAGGCAATTTCTTTAACTTCGTCCTTCGCTTACAGCAAAGATGCTCAGCATGTTCCCTGCATTAAGATGCCGTCTTCAACTTCAACGTGGAAAAGCAAAACTCGTCTGTGAATTCACCTTAAATATATAAAAGTCTTAACGTATACTACCGGCAAATGATGTACCGTAGTTTGTACGCAGGGAAGTCGTTTATATACTAAAACCAGATTGTAATGATGAGCTCACAATTTCTCGATTTAGGATTTCTGACATATTTCTGAACATCGTCTTTTGGGGCCCGATCGGAATTCCAATTAAGCTAAAATAAAGTAACCTTTTCGGCATAATTACACGAACGATGGACCGAGTGCGTGGTTTAAAACTGCATTGTTGAAAGAGGAAATCGCAAAAATATAGATGGCAAGTTTCCTCCAAACTCTCTTCCGTTTTGTAACGAATTACATGGTTTACCCAATAATTATAGCAAATTGATTTTTTAAATTACAGCTTACTTAAACCGTATTTTCTAACTGCCGGTAGATGAAATCTAAAAAGGATGTAAATTAACGGTGGCCAATTAGTCTTAAATTATCAAAGTGAAAAATAAACATGTTATAGTTTTGCCAGGCCAGTCCTTTGGTTAGCTTCCATTTTTGTAAATCTTTTTCATGTTCTTTTAGGGTCTTCATCCTAAAGACTGGAGATTAGAAATTGTACAAAAAAGTGTGTAAAGCTTCCCCTTAAACGTTTTTATTACCTACCACTCAGTAAGCATGTTTTCCATTCAATGCTACACTGCATACATATTATCAGCTCGACCTTCAATTTTCAGTTGATAATTCAAAACATTCAAATAAATGGCAATCAACAAAAAAGATAAAGATTCCTTCCGTTTCGCACCAGGCTGCATTGTCACAAAGTTTACCATGAAATCATCTTACCCAAACATTAAACAGCAACATTATCTAATTTTTCCAAACTCAACCTTTCAGTAGAGTTGATGTATAATCAAACCATATATGTATGGCCAATTAGTTCTACGTTTAAAACTGAAAACATCTGCGCTTCAGTTTCACAACATAAACATGAGTAGGTAGTTTCTTTCCTAGAGGCACGATGCCCATTAATGTTCTCAAACTGATAGACTATTACAGCAGGCACTCAATGGGCCTGAAGTATGTAGAAGGTTCCCAATGCCAACAAGACCCCACAGACTGGCACCATGATGTACTTCCTATACTTGTGCCAAGCACTCTCCTCGCTCTCCACCTCGGTGTTCCTCCTGTTCCGTTTGCGTCGTCCTTTCAGCCTCTTCTCAAAGGCCTCCAGCTCAGCCTGCGTCAGAAACGTACGTTACCTCCAAACAGTTGGCTTCTTGCCACCCAGTTCCCTAGACACCCCCCTCCCTGTCAGCCCACACCTCCTCGAGGTCTGGTTGTCGAGTCATGTTCAACCTCTCCTCCGCCTCCCGGTGTGGAACGTTTAGCTTCATTTTGTTAAGAACCTGGAGTGAAATGCTGGAGGAAGGCACTCAAAGTGAGGGGCCAGTAACTTTAATTGTAGGCAAGAGAGGTGGAAGAGATATTGGTGAAGAGACCATTATGCAACCTACAAAAGACCTGCTGCATACCATGGAAAAGGGTACAAAAACACATAAACCTTAGGAGTGGGTAAAGGGGTTCTCTGCTGTACACAACGTTACACACAACTTCCTATGAAGATCCCACATCGCGGCACATGAATACGATGACAGACCTTGCAACTTCACCGCCACATAATTATGTTATAATCTTACGATGATAAGCATATCTCTAACCCAAGTACTGTTTCTATGGACACGGTGAGTTTATTTCTGATAAAACGTCTACCCTCTTCTAAATTTACTCCCCAAGCATTTGGGCTATGATTAGGTGTAAGCTTGTACTACTAGTCCTACATTCGCAGGCTAAAAATGGATTCCGTGCGCTCGCAAAGTCGGAGAGCAGCGCTCGCGTTATGGGATTTTTCCGTCAACCGCTGCTCCCTGCACAAACCGGGTGTTTTCGTCGTTATTTTCTGCTCGTCCATCTGGGCCTCTTCGATACATGAATCATTTCTAACAGTCATGATGCATCAAGGTTCGCCATTTTTTTTTTTTTTTTTTGTCGTCACATACAGTAAATTCGTTATATAGTTACGTGAGGCCAATGAACACAAACCACACCGATCACACAACGTAACAGCGATTAAAACCTCACCTGTTGTTTCCTCTTCTCCTCTTCTATAGCTGCCCTCTCCTCAGCCTCCTTCATCTGACAGACAAAACATTTGCTTTCCATTTACTGCTGGTCATTTCAGAATACTACCATTAGGTTACGCAACAGGTTTCTTTCTACTATAAAGAATCCAGAAACCCTTGCTGAGAAAGCCTACAAGAGATTAATCAGTATACGCACGCACGCGCACACACACGCGCGCACACACACACACACACACACACACACACACCACTATTCACATACACAATTCCCAGTCTAAGCAGCTATAAATTTTGTCGTGTACACCATAATTATGAAAAAACAAGCAAAAAGCACAGTTTAGAGCATCAATGGGCAACAGGACAAAGTACCTCTGAAGCTTTCTTCTGCAGGGCTTTGCAGGACTCGTCACATTCAACAACAGCCTGACCCTCGCACACCTTGGAACATGGGAATTCCTGAGGAGGTCAAAGGTTATCCACTCACTAAGCAGCACATTCTTTGGTCAGTGCACAATAACAAAGTTGGGCTACAATGATACAGGATGTAAACTGGCACAAATGGCATTTACTAGGTAACTAGACAGAGTGTGTTATGCAGAAGTCCAAGTGTTTTTTGAGCAAATCCATACCAGGATGTTATTCATTCATATGGGGGGGGGGGTGTCTCAGTTCTCATCATGGAAGAAAACTCAGCTACAACCGTGCAATGTAGGCCCACAAAGACACACCTTCTTGATCCTTTTGCAGGGGCACTTCACCTTGACCTTGTGGTTGCAGGTGTCCTGGCATTTACCCGGGTGGCACATCTCCCGGCATCGATGACCACATCGCAGCTGGCAGGGCAACATAGCAACATTGGTCAACACAACCGCTGAACTCCATCGCTGTCCGTCAAGCAATCACCGAGTTTCTACCAGCAACCAGACATGCACTGGAGAACCTGGTGCCAAATAACACGACACAAACACCAACACATGCACATTCTAAAGCTGATTTATCATTGGGAATTAAAGAAACCACTCATCACCGTCCTTCATGAAAGTGACACTTCCACACAAATATAACAGCCATTTGAAAAAAGATGCGACCATTACTTTTTCTTCAGCAAAACATCTGGACCTTGTTGCTCATACAGGAAACTGCGTTCTGTACGTACACAGGGAGTTTTACCCACATCTATTCACATCCTCTTTTACGTTTATGGAGATAATATTTCTTATTGACGCAAGATCCCCTTCATTATCATTACTGGAACTTTAATCCATAATCATGAAGTTAAGCATCATCTTTACTGGCACTTGCATCAGCTTCAGCCTCTACTGAGGATTTCAGGCATGACACACATATTGGCAGACTAACTTTGTGAATCTGTTTGGAGTATAAACTCCACTGAACAACTCAAACTGGAAATAGCGCACAAGGCTAAAATGAGGAGGACAACAGAACACATGTTGTTCTCCATGAGGCGAGCCGCTGCAAAACAGCACGTCCCTATGCTGGCGGCTTGAGTCCGCTTTGAAGGACACTTCCAAATGGAAAGTCTCATTCTTCATCAAGATGGCGATGAAAGGAGAATAAATTGTTACCATGTGACGCCAATGTTAACAGGATGGGACCGGACCGGGAGGGGGGTGCCACGGCAGATTTGAAATCGCGGACTACAGCTAGCAGGAACATCCATTTATGCTTTTCGTTACAAACATGCACTCATAACTCAAAAATAGCCAGAAACTGTGCGAGCATTTTCACTTAATCACACAGAAATCCAACTACACCACAGCTACAGTGAAATTCCAGCCTCAGTGCTGAGCGTTTAACCGGCACTGCGGCTATGTTACTGTACCCTTAATAAAAGGTCTGCAAAGTTGTTTCAAGCAAACATTTCAGCTGAATAAACAATTCCTGATGATGAGAATACTGGGCACATTATGGCAGAGACGGTCCAATCCAACAAAGTTTTACACACCGTAACAACAGGGTTCAGACTCACTGAACCGAAAGTCAACAAACCAAGGAATGTCCATCTACTGCTGAATTTGAAGAGCGAGTTTACGAGGCAAGTATTTACACAAGACAAAAACATTCAAATTTTCAAAGGTTTTAACCTAAAAAGCGGAAATATCATCATGCATTGATCTGCATTTGCATCTGAGATTTTACACCACAGCAGTGCAGTATATCCAAAACCAACACTGAACATCCCCATTAACCATCATACTGGTTACTTGCTCATTAGTTACTTTCAACTAACGGTATTTGATAGAACACATTTGTCTTACTCCTTTTACTACAGTTGATTCAACACAATTCCTTCACTGCCTCTTATCCAACACCTGCCTGACTGCTTTACTGCTTCCTTAAGATTCATAATAATGAACAAAGCAAGAAATTCCAGCTCAGCGCTTTCATAACACACGAAGTGTACACTTGGCCAACGCACAAGTTCGGGAGACATTAAACCTGTTCACACGTTTTTAAGTAATTCTTCGTGCCGTTTTTAAACGTGTAACAGGGGATCTTTGTGGACCATTGGTCAAACTTAAAAGAAAAACTACACAAACAATATCAGCACATGTAGCATAAACACAATATTAAGCCTAGTAAAAACTAAAAATACTTTTTACATCACCACAAACGCACTGCCATTCTGTATTTATCTAGGAATGGAACACATTCAGACAAAGCCAAGTTGCTAAGGAGAACTGAAGTTTAAATGGGTCCCACCTGTTACAGTGTAATATTCCCGTAATATTTATCTAGAAGAATCTATATAAAACATCCCTGTGGTTATTTAACGGCACGGAAATTTTGCATCATGCGTATTCGGCGTATAACCGTGGAAACCCCAGTGTTATGCTGATTGCACTCAACTGAAGAAGTAAAACAGATCGGTGTAACCAGCAAGAGTGAGTCTGCAGTTGGCAGCCCTGTGCTGCAGAACACTAGACCAGTCAGAGCCCTCGCAGGTGGCTGGAAGACTGACCTCCTTGGGACACTGGTTCTTACAGGACCCAAGCAGCCTTCTTGTGTCTTCATCAGCTTCTGTTAGTTCTCTAATTATAGGACAAAAGCAGAAAAGGAAACTGAAATCCAGCGCATAATATAAAATGTTGCTGGTATGGATATTTACGTGACACAACACAGACTGGTTATTGTTCACATTTTTTCAGTGCAGATCTTGAAAACAGTCTGTAACAATGTCAGGATTAAGGACCAGACAATCCACTCTTAACCACTAAATAACAGAGTAACCACGTTCTCGTGCAATTCAGAAGGTTCACAACCCAAAACATTTTAACAGACAAAAAAAAAAAAGACATCTGTAAAAGAAGACACGGACAAGCAAGCACACCAGCAGCACCGGCGCACCCCCAGGCCCGCGTGCAGACTCCGCCTTAACGGCTGAATGCCGGCGATCACGCGCCACACGTTCCAAGCGGGCCTTGGGAAGCGGCTCACTTACAGGCACTCCACGAACAGAGAGGTCATCTTGCAGTGGCACTTGAGGCGGACCATCTGCGAGCAGGGGGGGCACTCTCCAGGGTGGCAGGGCAGGGTACAGGGGTGAGGGCAGCCCGGGGGCCGTGGCCGGCCGCAACCCTCCTCGCACCGCAGGCACTCCCTGCCAGCCTGTGGAACAAAAGGGTTGGGGAAAGGGGACATGAGGAGGACACCGGGAGGAGGAAACGAGCGAGACGCTCACCTGACACCGGGCAGCGTGCCACCCTGGAAAGAATACAAATCACACACTTGGCATTCTTAACGCAAGACACGGAGGCAGCGGACTCGAGGCTGGTGAGACGCAGCAGCTAACAGCCTGGATACTCTCCTAAATGAGATGGTCCCTTGCTGAACATCTCGCCATGGGCTAGGCTGTCTGAAGAGCAACACTGACTGACACCTCGTGCACTTTCCACTCCGCGCTTTGGATCTCACGCTGTCGATTAGCTTAAGACGAAACGGCACGTGATCTTCTGCCGTGGTTTGACAGCAAATGCCGTCCCGGGTCAAGGCTCACAGTACACAGTGACCTCTGAATAACACTAGTGGCCGCTAATTATTTAGCTGGTGCCAATTAAGGATCCAATTTTACCACACGTGTAACGTCTGGAGAATGACAAAAACGTAGCAGTGGAACAGAACTGCAGTCTGCCCCTCATCACAAGGACAGCTGAAATGTCCCATAATGCCCTTCTACAGGTGGAACAAGCTATTAAACATGTTTTGTTGGTGTTCTATACAAAAGCCCCCCATTCTCTCATTGTCTTAAGCTGATCGAAAGGCTCACTCCATGTTCCATTAAGCAACACCGTTTAAACATGTGGGAGTATAGAGCCTCCCCCGAGGACTGTAATTTTAGAAAGTGCAGGGTATGACCTGAAAGCTCTGCTCCTCTGGCCCTCTTGGGGAGACTCATTTGGTGTGGGGTCACATGACGTGCCCCTAATGTCACTCCACCCTACACTGTGGCTGAAATAGTGTTGACAAAACCTAACAGTGCACAGCCATCAGGTAGCGACACGTGTACAGGCTCGTGTAAGTGACACCCAACGTGTACGCACACCGAGGATGCTTCCGGAAACAGCCGACTCATCAAGGTCACTCTTTATACTGGGAGCTGGCCAGAGTTACAAGCTCAGGTACAAGGAGGGAGGGAGAGAGAGACAGACAGACAGACAGAGAGTGAGAGAGGGAAAGAGAGACACAGAGACAGACAGACAGAGAGAGAGAGAGAGACATACAGAGAGTGAGAGAGAGACAGACAGAGAGACAGACAGAGAGAGAGAGCCCACAGAGCTACACACACTCAACAGCAGAAGCCCACGTTGGTAAACAGGTTCCTTCTCCAGATACTTCTATATTGGGAAGATGAGGGCCAGACAGAGGGTAAAGCTATCTGAGTGGGGTATACTCAGCAAGCTACAAACTGCGTTAGGGACATAAACACACTTCATGCCCTCTGGAGATGGGGATGGATCCACCCCCAAGCAAATTTGCTGAGCAAGTCTTCAGTAATGCTTATGACCTACGGGGCAGGGGGGAAAACAGTATTTGCAGTTTAATGTCCAGTAATACCCTGGGTAAATGTTATAAAACCAATTAGGCAGAAACTTGAACGTCAAAATGACTTTCTGTTGCTGGCTGTGGGACAATTTAGCAAAGGTGTAGGTATGCAGATGACACGGGTGAAGCAGGCGAAGCAGGGGACGCAGTTCCACAAATCAGCCAACCCACCAGCTTCTCGTCATGGGCCGCGCTCACTGGGGTCACGGTGTGGCACTCTCGCACGCACGTGTGGTTGCCGCAGGCCAGCTGTCGGCCGCAGGGTCTGCCGCAAGAGAAAGGACCTCTGGCGTGACAAGGCACGGGGCTGACCTGAAACACAGACACCGATTTCAGTAAAGGGCAAACCAGCCACCAGCCAAAACCCTGTGTGTGTGCACCAGAACATCTGCTCCTACTTGTAGCACACAAATCATAATTAGTAGGGATGTAAGGACGTGCTCAGCTCGCCATACGGTTCCATTCACGATATGGGGTTCATAATTCAATTTTCGTCCAAGGCGAAATTATACTAGACATCATTTCCAAAATGTTCAAAAACATCTTTCCTAAATAAAAATGTAATACACCAAAAGGAAAAAAAATACACAAATAAGGACTATCCAATACCACTAAACATCAAAAGTGAGTCAGCATGCAGCCCCAGTAAGCAGAACAGCAGTAAAAATGACAAAACAAGCCACATTAGCAAGTTTTTTACTGCCTGCCAGTGTTAAAAAATAAATAAAAAAGAGCCAGTGGATTACAAGGACAAAGGCAACACTAAAAACGTTCATTCAAGAATATGACAAGTAAAAAGATGGATTCATCTCAGTTTGTGCTGGTAATGCTCTTTACATTAAAGACGCACACGGCAGACACACGGCGCGACTCCATTGTCCGTCTCCACGGTGCGCATCGTTGCTCGTTCCGCATCGCAATACGCTGTGGCATGATGCGTCGTTACACCACTGATAATTAGCCATTAAACATGTACAGCGTTTGTATTCAGCCATTCACACACTTTTACCGAAAGCAAAAGCCTAACACTTCTTGCCCTTCGACCTTTCTCGTTAACACGGATGTGCCCCTCGACCAGTTTATAAAGATACAAACTATGCAACATCCTCACTATGGAGCTTACAAAAATGTTCAACTATGTATGACAAAGAACTATGCAGTAAATATATAATAAAATATACATATTTTGCCATGTTGAGACACTATAAGGGTATTTGCAACCTGAAATCAGAACACTATACTGGTACTACATAACTCTACTATATACTGCATAACAGCACTATTACACAACAGCATCTTCATCAAAATCATGAAAACCTACCACATCAGTTATGACATACGAAGCTACAAGTGAATGCTTGCGCAGTGTTGATTTTAACCATTAATATCGCACAGATGTACAACTCATCACTGTTTTAATTTCAATGACACTGAAACAAAGATTAAAGTTTTATGTTATGTCCTGTATTAACTGTAAATTTTTGAGTCCATTTCCTAACCGTTATCTACCGAAATTTTTGTATTAAAAAGCAGACCGTGTGCGTTTTCCTTTTGCCAGAAACTGCTAGCTGCAGGACTTCAGCTGCAGTGAATTAGTTTTAAATGAAAGAAAACAGTACCTCCCATAGGACCACGACCTTAGGAACCCTGTGATGATCCACCAGAACACCACCGTAATTTTGTGGGTGAAGTGTCAATAAGTAATTTAGCATTCCTCTGAAACAGCGTGTTTTAAGAGAGAAAACAGGTCTTCAAAGAGTCTCAAGAATTCTCACTTTAAGAACGACCAATTAATTACAGGACACAACTTGTGGTCCAACAGAATGTCCAGCAGCTCGGGTTAAGAAAACACTTTCAATTTAAATATATTTAACAGACAGTCATTAAAAGAATAAAAAAAAGTACATTACCATAGAGATCTCTAAGCAGTAATCAACACAAAACAGGAGAACGTTCACATACTGTCTGTCAACATGCAAACCCAAAGTAGGGTACTCAGGGACTCATGGTATTAGTGTTCTACTCAGATCTGCTGCATTTCGAATTCAGATAACTGCAACCAAGTCTTTCACCGACGGAATGTACTTCATTATGGGTCTTTTCAAAATATTTGCAAGCTTAGTACTGTTGCTATATAAGACATGCAACATAGGTAACTGCTGCCCTTTACATTTTAGTCTTAAGGTAAAAACTCATGTGACTTCACACATCACAGTGGAAAGCCTTCATTTTAAACCTCAAATGACACCCAGACAAGCTGTTACGTCCCCTGATGTATATGGTGTACCATCTTGCAAAAATTGGACAACATGAGTTGGACAGCACTCATTGGACTACGACTATCGTCAATCATCGGGCACCGGACCAATGAACACCTCGGAAGGCAATGGGAAGTCACCGGTTCAGAAGAGGATAAAGCCACTTCCAGGATGGAGTTGAAGTGTGGGTTGTAGTACAGTTGGTGGTGGACCACAGAGGTGGCTGAGGATAAAGTTTGCTTGAATCAGATTTGGCTAAAGTTTGATTTGGTTGTAGTTAGTAACTTTGTAGTTTTGTGTTCTTTGCTTTCAGGTGCATTGTTCATCGGTATTTCAGTGTGTTTGGAGTACTTTGAGTTTGCGTGTTCACTTTGTTGTGTATTTTCTTGTGGGACATTGTGCGTTTTGCTGTAACTTGGTGTTTGGCAAGGCTTTTCACTAAACAGGGAATTGGGAAACTGGACAGACTCAAGAGCCCTTCACATTTGGCCCCACAAGTAGTTTATTTGTATGGCACACAAGTCTCAGTCATCCAGGCCGAGAGACAGAAGCTGAATCCTGTCAGCTGGACTTCTTGATAGGAACGTTTCACTTCTCATCCAAGTAGCTTTTTCAGGCTGACTGGCTAAAAAAGCTACTTGGATGGGCAGCAAAACATTCCTATGAAGAAGTCCAGCTGACATTTAGCACACAAGGTCTTTGAGCAAATGCCACTTTTGTACGTTTTGTTTTCCACAGTCTGGGTTGTACAGTTAGGCGTAGTGTTTGTTTGGGTATCTGTCAGTTAAGTAGTTACATCTCACGTTATTTCTAGATTGTTTTGTTATTTTCTTTCCATTGACATCGCTCCTGTCTCTCTCCCTAAGACCCTGTTTACCCTTTCTAAAATTGATACATCTATATTGTATTATAAAATCACCACTTTTCTAAATAGCACCTATTGGTTGTATTGGTTTATAAAATCTCACAAAAACTTAATTTGCCTCTGACTGATTAGTTCTCCCCTGCAAACAGATTTGTCTCCATTAAACAATATTTGTTTCAGAATACCAGAGCACAACACAAGTAAACCTGAGCTTTGCAGAAGTTCAGTGTGTTTTTGAGATAACAGGATGTGCATATCAATAATGACACAAGCACAACAGACTGTGGCAAAACCTCAAGAACCAAATAGGTAACTGACCTTTTTAATTCACTAACACTGCAACAACACAGAACACAAATATGTTTTTCACAAAAAGGATTTCTGTTATATGAGGGTTAAGCACACACGAAATACCAAACAGATCATCTTTGCTGCCATAAGGTTGAAATCTTGGTTCTGAAAGGATTTTTTAAAATCCTTGGCATGCCTAGGTTCGAAAGAAAAAACAAAAATCGAGAGATTTTGTGGTTTAAATTAAAAGGACTGAGTTTTAGCAGTAATTCTGTGTTGTTTCACCATCAGTACAAAAAGCATACAAGCATTTAAGAGCTCAAGGTGAACTGAAACTACACATATTTCTCACTACATCACTCACGTCAGGTTTCATGGCACATTACAAAGGTGGCATCAATTTAATCTGAAAACATTTACCTCTGGTAAAAAAGTTTAATACAACAGTGATTACTAATGTCAACTTCATACTTTAATATCACTTAAATATTGAACAAGCAATCCTGTTTACCCACTCGCCTGATCCTGTACATTCCTGTCTATTTCTCCTTTTCCTTCTAAATGTGTTGGATTGGATTGTGGTGCTTTGAATCAGCCAAAATAAGGATTGTATACATCTCAGCAGAATTGTATAATTTCAATTCACTTTGAAATTTCAACAGCACTACTTGGTTCTGGCAAAAAGCCAATTTAGGATTAACTTCTATATAATATTATACACCAGGTACTGTAACTACCCAAACAGACAGACTCGACAGTCCTGTTAAGACTCAGCATTCTTGACGCTGACAGATATTTCTCATTATCTCTAATAATTACACCGCACCCCCCACCACCCCGTTTTATCAAGCTGGGACAAGTTTAAAACCAGAACGCGAAATAAACCAAAAGATTAACATCAGAAACACAAGCTTTCCACACGTTCTTGTACGAGCGCCTTCCTCTGGAGATGACATTTCAAGCAAGCAAACGAGATTAGAGGCGAGTTACGGAAGCGGCGAGCCGCGCGTTTCCACAGATGCTGCGCCATGACCTTTATATTATCAGAGAAAAGCATGATGTCCACCACCCATCTCCCAGACTCGCTGCAGAAACCATCAGTGGGCGACCGCAACAACGGGAGACGGTCACCGTTCCTTCTGCAGCTAAACTGTTGCTCAGGACACTGTCTACACCTGCTGCAAATCACCACCACCTCACCAGCCCTGTTCATGACAGGGTCGCTCTCCGACCCCCATGCTGACTGCAGTTCTTTGTCAGGGGCCAGCTAATATTTCACCACGTTCACTGTAACAGATCTAGCATGGGCATCTTTATAGTTAAGATCGTATTTAATAGAACTTTATTAATCCCAGAGGGGCATTTAACCCATCCCTTGAGCCAGCTATATGCGGTGCCCAGGGAGCTAGCATTTGAGTGTCTTATTCAAGAACACACCTGGCTGGGCTGGGCTTTGTACCGGGAGATTTCCACATCCCAGGCTGAGGATCTACACATTATGCCACCAGGCCACTATAGAGCGCCTTTCAGAACAACAACTTCCCATGGAACCCTACAAGTGTGCTGGGCGTTACTAAGGCTGCATGTGCACTGAATAAAATAGAAACAGTAAAACAGATGACAAAGAAAGAGAGGAACAGGAACAAAAAAGAAAAATCCTCTCACAACTGTTGCGTCAACCATGTACCCTTCCACCCGGATCACAGACCCTGCCCCCCCCCCCCAAAGACACGTTAATATTATAATACAAGTCAGAGAAAGGAAATGATTATGCTATTATACACATATTGTATAAGCTGTAATTAAGTCCTTCCTTTTGCCCATTCTGGATTTGAAGGCTAAACAACAGCCGAGCTGAATTCCACGTTTTACATACAAGCCCAATAGGTTGTGTACGTACAACACAAAGATCTAAACGTGGAGGAGGAAGGAAGGTTAAGAGGGCTTTATCGACACCAGTAAAGCCTTGTGGACAACACTCAGGATTATGAGCTTCCACTTGGATAGATACACAGACGGGGACAATTTCACACCTCCGGTCAACCAGATATGGTCATGATTAAAATGCCACTTTAAGGAGGACACTGTAGAACTATGTCTGGCTTCTGGCTTAAGTATTACAACAGATACAAAAGCAAATAAATCAATCATCCCTGTCTGGTAGGCACTGATAAGAGAAGTTAAGGTATTTAAAGGAAGAGCTGCCCTTATAAACCCACACTTCCTTCATAGAGAACATGCGCACAATCAGTGAGATTCCCTGGTTGACTCTCTGGTGCCACACCTCAGGTTCAGGACCATTGCCTGTCTTGCTGCCACACCTTACCTTGTCTAAAGCCACCCACACGCCTCCATGCTGTGACCACACGACTCCCGTGTGTTTTTGTGCATTTGGTTTTAAAGCGACCGAACTCAAGAGCTCACAACGGGGCATACGCTTGCCGATGGACTCACCTCGTGTTCGCCAAAGCAGGCCCTGGAAAGAACAAAGAGAGTGGTTTCAATTTACCGGGGGACAGAACGTAAACAGAGCTCACATGGAGAACAGCGGAAACACGTGTCTATAGCAACCCAACGCGACGCACGGACAGAGGCCCCGCCTCACGGATTCTGGGCTGGACAAGTGGTGAAAGTCCTCTTTCTGTGGGATAAGGGTCGGAGCCCTATGTGGCTAGCAAGGACTCCGATTTCATGACTCGAAGCGCATTTCAACATAAACGCATCCTGAGCCCGCATTAATAACTCGGTTTGACTGCTTTTAATCCGGTACAATTACTCGCGCTGACGGCATCAAAATAATTAGGGCCGTGTTTTCGTAACTCATTTATCCTGTTAGCTCCTGGGCTTGGAAGGGGGAAAAAAAAAATCTTGGCAAATCGAATGATGAGCTCAGCCAAGATTCCAGGAACACCTTAACGTTTTACCTCCGGTGACATTAATGACCAAAAGTCTCACAGGACGGCCTTCCAAAAAGCTCGAGAGGGCTGTGAAAGTGGCAGGAGGTGAAGTGAAAACAGGTGGCGATGGAAGCGTTATCACGCTTTGGGTTTACCACACCGTCACTCCGCTCGAGGTCACAGGAGGACAAGTAAAAAGGGTGAGACAGTGGGGCTCTTGGGGCACGTACGTGGGAATGGGGACTTGGCACAGCGGGCACGGGAGGGCTTTGCACACATAGGTCGGTTCACTGGGCTGCTCCCACGGGCCGGCTAGCTGCGCCTGAAACAGACCAAACCCCAGCTCAATCATGAAGAAAGAGAAGGTCACACTGACCCTCACACCTGCACCTCCCTTTTAGCAAAGCAACACCTGCAGTTCTCCTCTCAAGGACCTTTAAGCACCTCATTTAAGAAAGAGTTCGGACACCACGGCTTGCGGAAGTCACAGTTTCAGAACACGCCGTGCTACAAGTTACATGAGTTCTACCAACTGGCACTGCTGGCTCCAGATAGAACCGTCTCTGAATGCGAGGAGCCCTTACCCGTTCGGCGTTCTTGACCATGACTTCATCATGGCAGGGGGCGGGGCAGGCGTGCCCACACGGGCCCAGGACACGCTGGCAGATCTGGCGGCAAGGCGGGCAGGGGCCAAAATGGCAGCGGTGCTTCTCTCGGCAGGCATGGTGGCATGTTGGTGGAGTCCTGCACAGATAAGAGCTGTCAGGGGCCTGTGACATTCCCCCCCCAAACATGACATTCCCCCCCCAAACATGTCTCTATTCCTCACTCACTCCCACTCTTGGAATCTGAGTCAGGAACTCTCCTGCCTGCCAAGTCTACAAGTACCCGCTTCCTACGCGTCACAAAAAAAAAAAAAAAGGCAATTCATACCCAACGCATTCGGAATTTTAAGGAGCCCATCAGCTGGCCCCGCAGATATAACATCTCACTGCAGGCTTAAGTAGGTCAGCCGACTGTGTATCCCAAAGTCCTTCCACCAGTCCTTATCCTGCAATGCCTCTAATTACCCAACAGACATGACCATCAAGGGCACGTCAACCTTCTGCATTTATTACATTCGGGCCGCTTTTGAGAGCGAGGAAGAACGCCGCAGCTCAGGGTTGCCTTGGAAATCAATCAAGTTCGTCACATGCAATTGTATTCTCACGTGAGTGGGACTGCTGCTAGAATTACAATATAAACCGATTAAATTACTCCAGCAGATCATCTGTTTTAAGTGCTTCAGGTCTTAATGGTCCACATGTTTGACCTACAGCTGCAGGTAGCCCATTGAAAGAGGAAGTGCGATTTCGGCCCCGAGGGATGGCGGTATTGTACTGCAGGTAGCCACTCTAACCCACGCTTTCTGATCAAAATGTTACTGAAGAATGCAAGTGACAAGTAGTAACGGATTAAGCAGCGTTTGGGGGGTAATTAACTACCTGAGCTCTTTTAGACTCTAATACACCAGAGCACCATTGTCATGCGTTGTTGTACATAACCAAATTCAGGGATAGATGTGCTCATCTATTTTGTCTTTAATACAATACAACACGTGCAGTGGGTTGGCGCCCCGCCCTGGGTGTCCCCTGCCCTGTGCCCTATGTGTTCTGGGATGGGCTCCAGGCTTCCTGCAACCCTTAACAGGATGAAACAGTATGGAAGATGACTGACTGACTGACAACACAACACAACAACCACTCCAGGACGAATAGACTTCAGGCCCCGACCTGAAACCCCGGCCCTCACCTGCACAGCTCCTTACACTTGGGAGGTCTGGTGTTCTTCTCCCGGCCGCAGGGCACCGTCAGCACCGTGGACCCACAGCAGCAGGTCACCTTTACCGTCTCGGGGCAGGGGTAGCAGCTACCTGGAAAACGCAGCAACACACGTGCAATCAACAGCCAACGCATGCACACACGTGTGCCTTTAGTTATACAGTTCCCTATAGAACAGGCCCGTCGATTCCACTCTGCACATTCCAGCCAAAGTGTTCTCCTCTCCTCATCAACAGCCTGCTGGGGTCTTTCTGTGTCTATCTGTAGTGCAAAACGACGTGGAAAACATGCAAGTTGGGCTCACACAGAAACTCCACATTAGAAACAAATCAAATCAAAACTCCCACTGTTCCTACAGCCAAGCCTATCAAGCGCATACACACAAAGAGTACACAACTGGTGACCCGTCCGCTTCTTGGGAGGCAAAAGATTTCCGTCTTTACTCTTGCGGGACCAGGCCAAACCCCAAGCGTGTCCACGGCCGTCACCTCCGGCGTCTTGTAAACACGCACCAGACTCGTTGGGGAAACATTTCGACCACATGACATTTTGGTTCATTGGCAAGAAAAGCGACGCTCTCCGTGCACCGCGCTCTTTAACGCGCCTGTCACCGGAAAGAAAACGGGGCGACCGATAACCTATAATCCCTCTCTCGGTATCTCCTCCGCATTTCAGTCAGTTAAAGGGCAACAAATTCAATACTGCACAGAACACAGATTAGACTCCATTCAGACGTCATCTATCGACAATCTGCAATTAATAATTCATAGCTTTAAATGGAATATAACATGAAGCCTGACACAATGATATAAAATGCCTACATTTCACAAAAAAGTAAAGACCGAGAAGGATTAAAACAGCCATATATATTTTAACAACTAGTTAAATCAGATTTGGGTTCGAAACCCTAAAAATCCTGTAAATTTAACATCCAGTAGTATCAAAACTCACACCAGCATTAATGCATTGGTGAGCTATGAAAAGGTTACTTGTAACCGAAGCCCCTGCTTTTATATAATAACCAATTAGTAGGCAGAAATTATTGCCAGCTGAAAGGCCTTCAGAGAACATATGAGTCCTGGGTTGTTTTGATTTGGATGACTGGGCAGTCAGGGGCCCAGAACATGAAGGCAGGAATTAGCAGAGGCAAAGTAACACAAAGCCAGAATTTTAACAGTATTATTCTGCCAGGTCTTGGATTTTCAGCTCAGAGGCCCAACCGAATGTTCACCCCAGTGGGTGCGTCTGAGGACATATGGTGTAAGAGAACGCATACCTGGGTGACAGACAGAAGGACACTTATGGTTCCTGCATCCCAGGGTCCGGTTGCAGTTCTGATCGCATGGAGGACAGTTCCCTGGGCAGCACTGCAAACACAGAGGAATTCTGGTAAATATGCTTTACACCCTTGGGTTTGTCTGGCCATCAGCACACACGTCTCCAGCTAGCTGACTTTGAAGCACAAGGCTTCCTGGACTTCAGAGAAAGACAAGCCCACCAGTACAGACACAGAGGGAGCCAAGAGAACAAACTAACAGCTGAACATTCTTCCACTGGCTTTAGGACGTCAAGCGGCACGTGGTCGCAAGTTACCATCGCAGGCCATTCACAGAGAGTTTCCACAGAAATCACGGCTAAAATTACACAGGCGCACAATCTGTCAGGACTGAAGAACTGCACAAAGTAATATAATAAAAATAATTATAGAATTTTACTAAACTGGGTAAGACAAACACAGCATGAATTTCTGAAGCACCTCCAAGAAAACTGCTAAAGCGCCCCCCGTTGGTGTGCAGTATAATATCACCTATAATGTTCTTGTGGATTGGATATACTTTGAGCTAAAATAAAACTTTATTGTAAAACTTTATTAATCCTGAGAGAAACTCTTGTGCCATCAACATGCTGAATAGTCTGTTGCGGCCAGTGTAATTTTCCTTGCTGCTGTCTGCTGGGACAGCAGCATCAGAGCCAGAGACACCAGCAAACTGAACAAACTGCTCAGGAAGGCTGGCTCTGTGCTGGGGACCTCTGGGGCCTCTGGAGCTGGCTGTGGAGAGAAGGATGCTGCACGAACTGCTGAACATAACGGAGAAACCTCACATCCCCTCCACAACCTGCTGGTCTGACAACGAAGCACTTTTAGTCAGAGACCACTTCGGCTCCACCTTGACAAAGGACGTTACAGGAAGTCTTCCTTGCCAACAGCGATCTGACTATACAATAACAGTGTGTCTGTGAGTGGGGAGAGGGACTGCCTACTCTGCCAGAGTACAACTATACATGTTACCCATGTCCACTGCACATATTGCACAACTGCTTATTCTCATTTCTAACTTATTATATATAAATAGTTTTAGAAACTATTTGTTCTTACTTTTAGTTCTAACCCATCTCTACAATGTCTTTTGTTACTGTAATAACAGAAATGAACAAAGTATCTTTTATATGAATACAAAATTAAGTACTGGATATAATTGTGTGGTAACAATAACAACAGCAGATGAATGTAGCTAATGGAGGGAAGGTAGTAATGGAAATTACCCCCCCTCCCCGCTGTTGAAAAGTGCCTCACCCCCCCACCGGCTCACCTTCCTCCTGCATTGGTGCCGCTGGCAGCCGCGGCTCCTGGGACACTTGGAGTCACACAGGTACTCCTTGAAGCACGGCATGCGGCGCATGTACTTGCCACAGCGACACTGCTTCTCCACCTCCTGCCCAGGGAGGTGCCCAGAGGTTACAAGAGGAGGTGCATTGCAAGCATTACCCCGCTGCCCCCACCCCCACTTGTCACTGCACACCTGCTCAACTGCCAGTGAGCCTGCACTGCATAGTCAGGCAGGGAAAGGAAGGAAATTCTGCAGATTCCCCTACTGTCTGCACACCTTAACATCAACGCCGAACACGCTGATGGCCTAACATGTTAACATCAAATACACAAAATGCTTTGTACCATGAATCCTGAAAAACATATTTTTATAAATAGGAACAGGAGCATCACCGTTTCACAGTAAAGGTTAGAGGAAGTTCATCTCTGACAAAAACAAACATTGCTGCTAAGTTCATTAAATGCAACTATAAACAGCTTTATCACCTCACATAAAGTCTTTGTAACATTAAAGTTATGAACCAGCCACCTCCATTTCAAAACAATAACTGTTCCATGCAAGTTCAATGCACCCCATGCACAAAACTACACAACTTCACACGTTCAAAAACTCCCCTTCACATTTTTCTGACACCAGCAGAAACTGAAATTAACATGCTTTACCCTTCTAAAACCCTGTGACACACCTATATAACATGTACCTCCCAATTCTACCTCATGCAGACCAGTGTACAGATTTTAAGACAAACAGTCAGAAGACTGGCGCCATCTACTGGTTTTATAAACACAGTAGGATTTGCAAACTTGCACATGCACTGCATTCCCTCCGTTTAGTGATCCTATGCAGCCACGAATCCCACAGCGCAGCCCATCCGCCCCTCACCTGTCGGCAGGTCTCGCATGGCCCTCGGTGGCACCTCATGGAGCAGGCGTGCAGCCCACAGCCCAGGTCTTTGCCACAGGTATCCCCGCAGGTGGGCACATCCGTAGTACAGGGCAGGGAAAATCCTGAAAACACCACAAGGGGCACAGAGAGCATCACACCATGCCAAGCCACACTACAACAAACAACCCAGTTGAAACACTTCACCAAAAATAAACTGAATGTTTAATTGTAGCCCAGGAGAGCAATTTACTGACACAGGAACAAAGCAGCCTTTTCTGATATGGGGGCCGGATAAGCAGGCTGGATCAGTACTTACTGGATTTGCCACAGGGGCAGGCTCTGTTTCCTGACCGAGGACAGTCCCCACAAGGGCCAGAGTGGCACACCTTTTCACACGTGTGATTTCCGCATGGCAGAGGTCTTCCACACGCCTGGTCAAGGGACAAGGTAGAAGTCAGCCCTGATTGGTCGAAACTGCAACTCAAGAACACCAATCCCAATTTACAGGGACACTGAATACAGAAATGCACGAGAGTGTGTGTGCACAAGCTCCCGTGCTGTGAACCAGACATGAACGTCAGTGAAAGGATGAAGACCAGGTACCTGCTCACAATGCCAGACGGGACTGGCACACAGCCTCTCGGACACCTGCCTGCCACACACACAGGGCTGCTGGCTGACACGAGGACAAGGCTCACAGTCCCCTGGCGGCAGAGAGACAAGCAGCAAAAAAGAAAACCGAGAGAGCGAGAACACTTTCAGTGCATCACCGAAGCTTCAGAAACAGTCTGTGTGAGCCTCTTCTCCTTACATTTGAGGGACATCAGGAATAAGGCTCTGAGACCAAGCACATGGCTCAATACTAACCGTCAGTTCAACGAGCACATTTCAAACCCTGAGGATCCCTCTAATTAATAAAAGCCAAGATCAGGAACATAAGTGTTGGAAAGGGAAGGCTTCCCATTTGATAGTCCTCAGTAAGACACCAAAGTGATACCACAGAAAGAACACTTGTCTAATATTTGTCCGAAAGTGAGCACACATTTTAACCTGCCGCTCACCTGCGTGGCACAGGTGTTCGCAGGTGTGCTGGCCGCAGGGGAGGAGTCTGCCGCAGCGCTGCATGCAGCACCACGCCTTCGCGCTGCAGCGGCGGGGCACTGGCTTTGCCTTCCTGCACATGCACGTCACCTGTACCATCTTCGGGCAGGGAGGGCAAGGGCCTGCGTTGAATACAGGTAATGTCCGTAAGCTTCACGATTTAGGAATATGATTTAATTACACATGAACACAATTATATGCCGCTGCCCCCTCCAAAGGAAAAAAAAATTAGGTGTCATAAAAGACAGAAGACGCTGTCATTAAAATTATCATTACTTTGTCTGAAATATTGCATATATATACATTTTCATCACCTCTCACCACTTTATTATCCCACCCACTTTAAACCCCGCCTCCACCGAAAGGATGAGCAACCCGGATAGAAGTCAGTACCTGGGTGACACAGGAGCAGACAGCGGTGCCCACAGGTCGGCCTGAAGTCCCGGTCACACACCTGACCACAGGTGTGGGGCAGAAGCCAAGGGTCTGCCGGGGGGTCCTCCACCTTCCCACAGTAGCAGTAGTACCTGGTAGGTGTCTCCCGGGGCTTGTACTCGTGGCGACACTTGGGGCTGGGTAGGGGAGGCAAACGCAGCTGGTAAAACACGTGCCCAGTCCACTGATGTGATTTTATAGGGAGGAGCACATGACATTCCCTTACCAAGGCCAAGGATAGTCCTTCTGTCCAAAGTCCTCATCTGTAACTGAGGACACCAGAAAGGCGCTGTCCTTGGCCCACTTCTGAATGCAGGGCAGGTGGAAGATGCAGTAACATCCCGAACAGCTCCACACCTGAGAGGCCAAGGACACCAGTGCAAAAATCTCGCCTTTTCTTTACAGTTACCTTAGAAATACGTATGAAGGAGAAAAACTGACAAACATGGGTACACTGTGCAGACCTTCATCTCATTATACCCATCCAAAAAAATCTCACATGTGCGCAAAATTAAAAAGAAACTCCACAATGCACTTTTTACAAGTCTGTCGTACCGCCTGGTTCCTTTTCACAGAGGCGATGCAGATGAGGCAGGTAATGGCACCTGACTGGAAGGCATCATTCAAGTACTGCCTGGTGCGTTCTAGATCTGTAGTATCGCCCCCTTGTGGTAGAACAAATAAACTTATTGTTGCAGTATACAAGCAAAGGGTCATCACATTCTTTAGCTCTGCCTCTATATTTAAGCATTTTGTCCAACATCATTTTCAAGCACCTTGGGCCAACTCTGTTCTGAAAGATGGAATTTAAAGGTAAAAGTTTTAAACTGAACAGATAAAGCACACTGACAACTACCTGTGAAAACAAAAATTAAGCTGATGCTAAAAATCATATAATTACCTGTAAGATCAGTGTACGACGTGAACGTCGAATCCAGAATCCTCCCATGTTTCCCATTGACATCCGCATCGCCATCCTCCTCTTCATCTGAAGACGAGCTGTAGTGCGTTTCCGTGAGCCTCTGCGCCACCGCCTGATTGGTCTTTCTGATTTCCTCAAACTTGGACTGCGACAACAGCTCTGGAAGGCAGGCAGATCAGCTCACACATGAGTACTTCACAGGAAAAACAGAGCAGCCTTTCCAAAAGCAAATGAAAACATGCCAACCTTTACCCGTGAGAGGTCCTGAAGGTGCACTCTGTGGCTTTGCTCTGCCTCGCCCCAACCAGGGATTATCATTCGCTCTGACATCGGAGTGAAAGACGCCCCTCTCTCTCTGGGGCCTGCTGACAGCAGAGTCTGGAACATTCTGCCCCCTGACTTGGCCCCTACCCCTCCCCTTACCCTGCTGTCTCCAAGCAGGGTCCATAGGTGTTCGTGGTATTCTGAATAAATTAGCACAGCAAGTCAGTGTATGCATCTTACTATCATGCACAAGCACATCAAAAGAACAAATAAAAGACATACTGCCAAAACAATTTATTCTCATAACTTCCAATTAAACTGGTTGAACAGCTTTTACATGTATACACGTCATTATGCATGCATGTATACAAGTAGGACACAGTTCCCGGTGAAGAGCTTTGCATAAAATTCTGAAATCTTCCAAAGAAGTGAAATCCAGCATCCCATGTTTAAAATGGTCATTCTTTAAACTCTAGATCCAACTGAACTGCCTACTAAAGCGTAGATGTAGACCACGGCACCACAAAAAGAATACATTCTTATGAACTTCGTTTTATCCACCTGATTTAGTCGTTAGTCGTGCAACAATCGCATACAGGATGCGCATCTCCTTACATTTGAGGGACATCAGTATGCCTTTTTAATGTACACGTAGCACTCACGAGGGCATGAACTTAATGGCTACGATGGATTTAAAGAATGATCTACTACCAGTATTAATTCTTTCAGACCTTCTAAATAATTATTAACCTAAACTACCAAAAAATCGAAACAGCAATATGACCGTTAGTGGACAGATATGTTTGTTCACAGACATGCTAACCGGCTTCCATACAGTCAGCCAGTTAGCCGTTTGTGTTGCTAACATAACGTTTCACTCCAGACTTTCAGCTCACAAGCTAAGCAACCAGTTCGCGTGAAAACACATAATTAGCAATACAATTTTGCCGCGTTGCATACAGTAAGGATATTACAAAAACGACCTTTATTATTACTTATATTTCCCATTAAAATCACACCTACCAGACTTTATTCCCAACTCATGTCGGAAACGTGTGACGTCACGAGCGCAGGCCGAGATGCATGCCGGGAATCCAGCGCACTTTTCAAGTCCGCTTACTTGGACAGCAATGGTGGTGACGTCTACAGTACGGTTATCATATACTAAATATTTTAACTTGTGTTCTTTATCCTCGGACCACAGCAAAATTAATAGAACTCATTTGCTTCATGTAAAAAAAATCAATGTTGTATACAAAAAAATAATAATCTACGTGTCAGTGAACATAATAATAATAATTTAAAAATAAATAAATAAATAAATAAATAAATAATAATAATAATGTAGTTATTGTTGTTGTGCACTTAAACCGCAATTTTGAGTTGCCGTTATGGCAAAAGCGTGTTGCGTATGAATACTGTACAGAAAAAATGTATCACCGCGAAACTTTACTAGTATTGTAAGTGTGTAATTTTCACGTCTTAATATAGAAATATACATTCAAAAATACACAACATTAAACATTAAAACAACATCAAACATTTGTTTTGAAAAATATGTTTAATGCTTTTATTGCTTAAATTCAATCCATATCTACACTTAAATTTCTTACAAGCATGTTCGGGGAGTTTTTGCCTATTTCGCTTTTACTGAACATACAAATACATGGACGATAATATTGATGTTCGGTATTTGTTTTTTATTGCAACAATTATTATTCGTTAATGTATTATTTATTGGCATTTGCCAGCAAAAGTCAAATCTAACATGTCTTAGTGCAGTAAACTGTAATACATGGTCCATACCTGTTACTTGTAACTGTAAAAATAAAATATTTAACAGGTCTTTTCACAGGACGTTTAATCATGGCACCTCTAAACAGAGGCTGTCAATAGGATGCTGCCTGTGAAAAAGGTCTATATTACAGTATTTTGCATTTATTAAGCTTTTCCCTCTTTCAGCCGTATTGTCTAAAAGTCCCATTTTAAACCATGAACAAAATTAAAATGAATATTACACTGAGAGATTATTGACTGAGAGATTTGTTTTGACTGAGATACTCTCAAAACTCTTCAAAAGCAGTACAGAAGAGTGGTTTATAACATCATCATATGTTTGTTCTGAAGATATAAAGCTTTTCTTTTGACCCACTTGCTGCAGAATCACCACCCAAAAGTAATTATGAAAACCAAGCAGCTCTGTGTCCTGGTATATCCTGCATTTTGATCTTATTCTGTTGTAGGCTGTTTCTCAGAGTGGTGCCTTTAAATATCATTAACAAACTGTTTTAAAATGTTGCAGCTCTAATAACTGTAATTTTTCAGTTACATAAACACTGACACACAGTGCAGTTTTTAAATGTGAAGTCCAGAACAGAGCACAGCTCACCCAGACCATAAAGGTAAAATCTGGGCCACTGCTTCTGCTCTGCATTTTCGCCTGTTTCTCTTTTTTCCTTCCTATTCTACTTCTTTCCCTCCTCCTCCGTCGGAGTCGTTAGGGCTGGGATCACCCCGCCCGCATCTGTAATTTTCTTTTCCAGCTTTGTGATGCGTCTTTTCAGCTTCAGCTGGGCGGCCTCATGTTCTGCCAACAGCCGGGCAAACCTGCTCTGCAGGAGATCCAGGGTGCCCGTCATCCTGTGCACCTTCTCCTCCATGTCCTTCGGGTCTGGCCCCTGCTTGGCCACCTCCAGGTCCAGTAGGCCATCCTTCATGAGAATCTGCCTACCCTTCTCCTCTAGCATGGCCTTGGCATCTGGGTACTCCGTAAGTGCCTCCATCAGGTCATCCTTGGAAAGGCAGAAGAGGTCAGAGTAGCCAATGCTGCGGATGTTGGCGGTCCTCCGGTTGCCCGCCTTGCTGCCCTTGATGTTCAGGATGCTAATTTCACCGAAGTAGCTGCCATCGCTGAGGACCACAAATTGCGTTATGCCATCATCAGCAACCACGGCCAGCTTCCCCTCTTTGATGATGTACATCTCCCTTCCAATGTCACCCTTTTTGCAGATGTAGTCCCCAGGGCTGAAGACCTGCGGCTGTAGCTTCAGCACCAGCTCCACCAGCAGGCCCGCCTCGCAGTCGGCGAAGATGCGCACCTTCTTTAGCGTGTCCAGGTGGACATTAATGGCAATCTCGGCCCTCAGTTTGTCCGGCAGGTACTTGAGCACCTCCCTCTCATCCACGGCCTTTTTGTTTGTCCACAGGTAATCGAACCACTTGATGACCCTCTTCTCCAGGTCTTTGGTCACCTTTCGAAAGCTCATGTATTGTTTTATGGCGTCTATCCTGGCCTGGAAATCGGCCCTTGCTGCGTTCATGTTGGAAATCATGGAGCCGACGTTACCGACGATGGTAGCGAAAATCAGCACGCCCACCAGAAAGTCGAAAACCACAAAGAAGTACTCTGCATTCTTAACCGGTGGAGGGGTTTCGCCAATAGTGGTCAAGGTCAGAGTTGACCAGTACAGACTGTACGCGTACTTCCTGACTAGCCGTCCGTATTCCGGATGTGAGACATTAGGGTAGACAAACGTGTCTGATCCAAACCCAATGGCCTTGGAGAAGGAGTAGTACAGGCAGGCGTTCCAGTGGATGATGATGACGATGTACATGACGAGGTTGGAGATACGGAATACGTTGGGGAAGTTGGTTCTCGTTTCCGTTCGTTGGAAGAACTCAAACATGCGATTGATGCGGAATAACTTGTTCAGACGGATTTCTGGATACCGGAGTCCCATTTTAAGGTATAAAATGTCTGTTGGTATCATTGATACCAGGTCTAATTTAAATTGCGCACTGTCCATATATCTGTCTCGTAGCTTCTTCTCATCTTTCACCAGCAGGCCTTGCTCCAGATATCCTACACAGACAAGAAACCAGTGCATTTATTACCAGTGCAAATGAGGTGTCAGGAATTTTATCAAGAATTTTGGCAATCTCAGCAGGAAGAAGGCACCTGTTCTGGTCCTGAACACCATGTCACCCAAGTATACAAGGTCCGATAAGCAGTCAACGATGAACCAAAAGACCAGATAGTCCTGTTGTAATTCTTCAAAGCAAGCTCTGTGTGCAAGTTAAAAAAACGGCTTAGTGCCAAAGACCGATGTTACACTTTGTATGTGCAGCACTTGGACCTGCAATGAATGGCATTAAAGTCATTGATAATGTAAACTTATGTACACAACTTCCTTTAGGCTAGGTTGCATGTTTCTCAGTGTTTATTCAAATAAAGTCACAATTACTGAATTAGAGTAATTTTTTTGAGTGATGAGTAATGAACCATAGGAGTCCCTCCACTGCAGTGTCATTACCTTGCTATAATCAGGGTCCAGTTGTACAGCACAGGCACAGTGATAATCAACAGCCAATGGTAATACTTGTTCCCTGCGGGATCTATAGCATCAATTTCCTTGGGCCTGCAATAAATAAATAAATACATGTAGAAAACACGGATGTATCAGATTATGAAGTTACATTTTCTGACTTAAAAAAAAACCAATGGTAACATACGGTTCCTTTTCTTTTTCTTTTTCTTTCTCTTTCTCCTTTTCTTTCTCCTCTTTTTCCTTTTTCTTTTTTTCCTTCTTCTCCTTTTTTTCTTTTTTGCTACACAGAAAACAAACAACAACCAGGGTCACCATTAACTGTGGCAGTTTCTAATTTCCAGAAGCGTCTCTTCCATAACAGAAGGCGTTGTGCTTACTCCTTTTTCTCTTTTTTCCCCTTCTTTTTCTTTTTCTTCTCGTCACTGAAATAAATAAATAAATATAAAACTGAAGGACGCCACATAGTCAATTTGGAAAGGCATGCTGAAAGCACCGGTGCTTCGATGAGGAGTCAATATTTCGGGATATCTCCCAGAAGCCTGCAAATGCCCCCAGGTTTCATATGAATAAAGCCCACATACTCACTCTTCATTATTGTTGCTGTTGTTAACGTTGAAGAGGACAACCAACCCAGTCTGACAGCTGTTGCTGAAAAATAGCACCATAGTGTCTTGTTAGACTTGTGCATTACAGTTGTAGACTTAAGTGTCTTCAGTTTTAATGGGGTAATGTATATATTGCATTGTCCCTAGACTTGTGTGCAATAAGAAATGGGTACACACGTGTTTCCTTCATCGTCCTGTCCTGAGTTGTCTTCCATGTTGCACAGAACTGCGTGCTCGGGGACTGGTGACGTGTCCTGTGGGCTGATCTTTGATGACATGATCACTGCTTCCACAGGTTTCCTGTCAATTAGAAATAATGGTACCTGACACTGTCAGTGCCAGTTGCACCGTCAGCGATGCTGCATTGGTAATGTGGTATACTGGGCATTTTCCCAGTGGGCCAATGTACTTTTGGGCCGATGCAATGTGTTATTACAGTATTATATAGACCGACTCTGGATTGTAGTGGTGTGCTGCCTGGACCAAAAATGCTAGGACTGGTTTTTTGTTCCAATCCAGCCCTGACCGTCAGTGTCCACAAAATCAAAATCCATTGGTCAAGCACTGTGTCAGGCGCAATGCATGACTGTTACTGTAGTTTGAAAAAAGCACATGCTGTGTAATAGCATTAAAAGTTTATTATGAGAAGTGGAAGCCTGTTCCATACAAAAATTTAAATTTAACAATCTGATGATTAAACAGAAATGTTTAGTATTTATCAGGATTATCACAATAATGAGCAATAAAAGAATAGATGCACATAAATTTGCTTCAGGAAATGGATCTGTTTTTACATTTTATATGTAAAAGATATGCCTTTGCAGGGAAACTTCTGTGAAGAAATTCAAAATGATATAGTTTTTTTTTTTTGCCTTTTAATTGACAGGGGTCAGGCTGCCAGACCTTTATTTCTGCTAATTTCTCATTCAAAGCTTGTATGTGTTATCAGTTTGATTTTCCTTTATTTGTTTTGTACAGATTTAAGTCAGCTGATCAGACTTCATTGCAAAGGGAAGGCTGCTTTCATTAATTCAGTCTCTGGATCACATTTGTCATCTATACAGTGCTGATTTATTGGTTTTAATTAATTATCAATTGAAATTATAAAAGCAGAGATTCTAAAAAAACTAATATTTATTTCTACAGAAAATAAAAAAAGCTTTCCTCAGTATTCACTGTGTCCACAGTATTGTAGATACTGTGGAAAGTGTACGGTAAAGGGGAGCTTTTGTAGTTCTGAATTATTTGACTAGATTTTTCCCAGGCCTGTAAGAAATAAGTCACACTGTATGTGTCCAACAGAATATGGTTTATTGGATTTGTAGGAATCTTTACCTCAGTGTGTCAAACTATATTTTGAAATACACAAATTACATCAAACATACAACAGTGATTAGATTATCTGAAATTGTAAAAATGACACATTTGTGTCTGTAAACATGTCCTTTTAATGCCACCTGAGTCAAGACACATTTAATAGGTTATTATATTTGTAAATGTAATACAAAATACTGTAAGTACCGAAGGAGAAATATATTAGGTAGAAAAGTATACCCTCAGCCAGTTTGATAAATGACTTTGCACAAGACGTTATATTTCTGAACATCTGACAACAGAACTGTGCGGTGAAATTAGGCCACTTACCTAACACTTGTCATGAGTGTAGCTGAACGCCCTTATTTGTCTAAGGAATTCCACATGTTAGTTTATCCTCAAAGGAAGACCATGTTCAGGTTGAAGTCATTTCCAGCCCCACATCCACACACACACACACACACACACACACACACATGCACATACACGCAATCTCAGAAAGCGTCAAATCCACCACTAATTTAGTAAATTATTTTAAAATGTTCCTCCATAGCTCCTTTGGGGCTGTACAGGACACTGCTGACCCTGAGAAGGATTTGCGGATTTAGGCATGGATGAAAATGACGACTGCAAAGTCACCATCACGCCCCCACCTGTGAGCCAGCTCATAAATGTGGGTCATTACTGCCTTCTCGCTCGCCAGGTATCCGTACAGGTGATAGCCAAACGAAGCATTCGGACTTTGAATCACAAACACATCAAGAATGGGGCAAACAGTTTATTCTTTGTTCTTCACTACCAATACCAGATCCACCACTTCTGCTTAAATTTTTTAATTCAGGCTTCCATGCTTAAGAAGAGTATTATTATTATTATAAAGAGTACCATTTATTGGTTGTTCAGGTGATACTCTTGCTGTTCTTCGCTGCTCTGAGTGTTTCACCCTGTTCACATATATATATAAAGTATCAAGAGAAAGTTTGAATCCTGTTACATGACAATTTGCATATAATCCATGTGCGCTCAACCACTCTTTAAATTGGATCACCTGTGCCACCTTGTTATTTAGACTGATAGGTAGTTACTGTGCTAAATTTCCATGAACAGCTCAAAAAGGCAGATTCACACTTCCTGAAGAGACTTGTAGAAAGATAGCTTTGCTAGTACTGGCAGCTAGCATGCCATGAGGGGGTTCAACTGTTGAAAGAAAGAAATCCTCTGGAAACAGTATTTTTGAGAGCCATGTTACATGTAATTAAGAGAGGAACATCCTAATGTTTCAGAACACCTGAGTGCTGGCGATCTGAGCCATGCTAATGTATTTGTATTTGAAGCCACCTGGGGCTGTTCTCATAGTCCTGTCTCACCTGTGCACTGGTTCACCTTGGACCTGGAGCACCAGAAAGCTCAGGATTAGTCCTCAGCAGGCCAACTCGCTTCAGTTCCACCCTGTCAGCGATCTGTCATATCCCTTAATCCTATTAAAGCGAGCCTTTGGGACGAATCGGAGCTAGAGAAGCAGTGGCCTTCTCTCACACCTAACAGAAGTGAAGTGCACAGGCAGCCGATGTGAGCTGAAGTTTTATTCTGGGGGGTGTAGGGGAATACTGCAAAAGTACCTAGATGTGAATATGGGCATATTTCACCTTATCAAATGAATAAATGTAACAGTTTCAGGTTAGGGTGATTTGTAATACACATCTGGGCATTTTAATTACCTTTCTATTTGTCTCCTTCTCCAGGTTTACATAGTGCCAATCCAGCAGCCTCTGGTTAGTCAACAGTGTAGGTTCGCTGACAGTCATGTTTGTTAAGAATTAAATTTTCTAGGGAAACAGTTATTGTCGTCACATGTAAAATGTTTACAAGACATCTTTGAAACGTTCAACAGACTACATTTGTAATTGTTTTCTACTCAGTATTTGAATCACGGATCAAGTAGAAATTATGGACCATGTTTGTGGACAACAAAGGTTTTTTAATGTACCTTCTGCTGACCAAATTCTGTGTGAAATAAAGGTGCTCAAACCATAGCAGGGAAATATTTGTAAAAGAGCTTAGATGTTCTGCAAGAATAACTTTCTAAAGAAAGTTTGATATAGAACAAACTGTACAGCTCCTCGTGCCCATAATGCAATGAGCTAAAATAGGAGCACTTGACATCCCTCTGCTGGCTGGACAGCATGCAGCACTCCTGGTGTGCTGCGTGGCTGTATGGGGGTAACCCCATCTGAGCAGCTTCATTCTCCAGTCAAGTGACCAGCAGGGCTGGTCTGTCACAGGAGCTGCCTGACTACTTTAGAGTTTTTAATGTGAATGTTTATTTTTAAAAATGCAGTTACAGTATAGATGTACTGATCAAAATTCTTTCTGGCACGAGATGTACATGGCCTAGTAATAACAATAAAAATATTGAATAGTAGTATTAATGGTATATATTATACAGACATGTTAATAATAATATGAATAACAATTAGGTATATCTACAATCCACAGGAAGTTGTCATAAACAAGCATTTATTTCTTTTTTCCTATGAACAAAAGGATACATTTGCACTGCAAAGTTATCGAATGATCCAGCATTTGACAAATATATTTGACTATACTTCAAATGTGAGAGAAAACTATATCCAAATCGATGCTCATTACAAACAAGATGTAACAATCCATTATAGCCATACAAAAAAAAGCACAAAAATTGAGGTAGGTAATTATTTATGCTTCAACAATGTCTCCCCTGTGTATTGATTTTTGGGGTGTCTTCACTGTGACCCCATGGGACGAAACAGCATGACCTTTTTTTCTATGTGTTTTCACAGCAGGTGCCAGTTTGACCCTGAGTGGTAGAAAGGAGACCGCCTCCTGCGGTGGTGTTTTTGAGGAGTGTGTGGTCTTCCTTCCACTAGGTGGCACTGCTTCCTTAGTGCACGGAGCGCTCGCCTTGGTGTGAGCTGTGCCCCCAGCCTCAAGCTGTACACCTGCAGGAGACTTTACTGCAGACACGGGGCCTCCCTGGGTCCCTGGGGAACTAGGGGATGGGCCATTCCCTTGAGGGGCAGGGTCTGGATTCTCTGGATTTGGTAAAAGACCCTCTGGGTTGGGGGTCTCATCCTCAGCTTCATCGCCTCTATTTTTAATGCCCATGTTCTGCCCTCCAGGAATCATGGCCATTAAGACCCCTCCATATACAACCTGTAAATGGGAAAAAAATAAATAGTCACCTTCAAACGCCATTCTTTAATACAAAGATAAAATTATGTTGGATGTGATCTTCTTAAATTTAGTGTGATTAAGACTATTCCTTAGGGAAAAATAGTAATGTTAGTAATGTTTACTCTCTTTTACTCTTACTGTTTTTGTTTTTGTTATTTGTCCTCACCATTTTGCTCTCCCCTTGCTGCTGCAACACTGTGAATTTCCCAATTGTGGGACTAACAAATGATTATTTTAGAATATTATGTATTATATAGGTAAATGTAATATTTCAAAACACAAGACTTACAGGTGACTGATTTCCTTCTTCAGAACTCACAGAGCCTCCCTGAAATAAAGGAAAAGAACTTGGTGGTATTAGTCACGTTTTTAAACACTTAACCTGTGTTATTCCAAACAGGTGTTGAAGACTAACCAGAGGCTGCTGGATTAGCAGTGTGTAAACCTGGTGAAAGAGACAAACACTGAGATTATTAAAATGCAGAGAAGTGTTTTACAAGTTAAGAATATTAGCAGTGCAGATGCTGAGACTGATCAGGGAGTAGCTTCAGGTGTGCATCGCAGACCGTACCTGAGGCTGCACGTCAGTGTCCGCTAGTGGACCTGTTAGCTGGGCTGTCATCAACTGGGATCCTGCCTACGAAATATCATTTCAAAGTTTTTGCCATACAAGGATTGGCTTCAAAATGATTTATAACCATGAATGAATTAATTTCATTGTTGTTTTAGAGTGCTTTTAATTGGCAGCCATGAGTGAATATTCATCAGACTTTGTATACCAATACAGATTATACAAGGACTAAGCTCACCATTCCTGATTGTTGAGGAATTATTATTGGTAAATAACTGAACGTTGGCAATGTCTGTCAGGACAGAAAAAAAAATTGACCTCTCAAGATGACAAACTGGTATTTTAATATATATGTGTTTACAATCTCATAAAACAATTAAGTGACTTTAATATTTCACTTGCATGACTAGTTGACACCATAACACATTACCTCAGTCTGCTGGTCTGGTGGACTTTGTGGTGATTGGAACACAAAGGGCGTGTTTTCATAAAAATTATTCATTGGCTCCACATTGTTCAGCTAAAAATAGATGAGTACATATAATTACAATATTTAACACTCAGGTGTGTGTCAGTCTGTAACACTCTACACTTGCATTTTGTCAAATATTTACAGTACACATTCACCTCTCCTGTTTATACATTGTGTGGTATATTTGTCCATGTCTTAACATGAACTGTAATCTGTCAAAAGTGGACTTTTGGACACTTTATAAGAGGATCTTACATGATCACTCACTGTAAGGTCACCTCATCCCTTCTTTGAGGCTCTAAGGCCTCCGTTGGCATGAGGTGCTGTTCCTACATGTATCTGTCCTGTTGGTGGAACATCAAGTCTGTACTTACTGGTCTTCCTGCTACGTTTCCAAGGAGACAGAAGAAGAGCAGAACTGGGCTTCCCATTTGCATGGTACCTTATGGCAAGACATACAGCTTTAGTATAAGCAAGATAGATATATCAAGAAGAAGAAAAAAAATGTACAATTACCTATGTCTGAATTCTTCAGGAGCTGATCAGTTGAGAGAAGGGTACTCTGATACAGTCCTGTACAAAGTCTCTCCTGTGATACTATCTGAAGTTACACACTTTTTAAGGTAATTTAAAACTTGGCCCATTTTCACAGGTGGCCAATCAGGTGAAAGCAGTGGGCTGTGTGTCATGTCTAATGCATTTGGCTGCAGCAATCCTCAATGGTAGGTTCAGTGCGGATCTTCCAGACACTAGCCATAATTACATAACATCACATGTCATTATGGGAAGCTTTTCCTACTTTGATGTTTTATCTGCTCAAAGTGGTGTAGTTATTACAAGTCTGGTTTCAGTGTGACTTTTGAGTAGCTACAGTAATGTCAGCAAGAAAATGTGTTATGTTTTATTATCTTGTACTATGTTAGTTAGCTGTTTAGCTTTTTTTGTACCAAAATTATTTCAGTTTGGCCGCTTGAAAAAACACATTTTATCTAGTCAAATTATACTTATTGACCTGTATAAAGATACAGTGGCTGCTCTAAAATGTGACTATGGTAAAATATTAAATACACAAACAAATAAATAAAATGTGCTTCTGCAATATTTTTATTTATAATTTTTTTCAGTACTGACAGGGCTTTTTAATGGCCATTTTCATCAGATATGCTCACTTGGAGCATAAAAGAAATATATAACGTGTGAAAGATGTAACGTGAAAGCTGATCAGGTCGAACACAAAACCCAGCCTGCCAGAGAGGGCTTCTTATCTTGAATGTGTCTGGGCGTTTGGGGATATACTGGTACAGACAGACTGCACGTAATTGCACTTTCGGAGACACGGAGTCTGACGCTGCGTAAAGTTCGCCCGCGTGCCACGTCTGCTGCTTTTACAAGCTTGCCTGTGTATCCCGACACGCATGCGCACACGCTCACTCAGCAGAAATAGCGTTTTGCTGGGAACCATCACAGACATTAGGACTGGGGGCGCCGGCTGTAGCACAACTGTTGCTCTGGATCCAACTGCTGAGTCAACTTGAATATGAATAACATAACACGTTCCCTTTTGTGCTGTGCTAATTTTATCACCGCAGTAAGGAAGGCAGCTCAGCTATAGGGGACTGCCTAGTTTTTTTAAATGGGTATTACTTAAACCGCATACCAGCACAAGATGTTACTTTATGTGATCATGCGTTAAAAGCTCAGTGCTATCAAAAGTTCAGCAGTTTATGTCTGAAGCCTTTCCAACAGCTTTGCATTTAGACGTTTTTATTTTTCCTTTTTTGCGTTGCCATTATTTAAGTAAATTTTGTGATTTAGAGGATTATAATAAAAAGTCACACAAATGTATAATATCGATTGAAAAATTCAAGATTTCATAAGGTTTCCAATTGAGTACCACAATTTACGTAATGTCCTGAAATAATATTTTTCTGCCACTAGATGGCAGTGGAAAAAAACAATAGACGAACATTTAGGTTATTGCAGCAAAGTAATTTCTTACATGCTCGCATGAATCCTAATTTAATGGTTACCAAAACAGGGTAAAGAATAGATATTCACTACGTTATTTATTGATAATATTAATAAATTAGAATGGACGTCAAACTTTTAAAATTTTCTGAATATAAATTGTTTATTCGTTGTTAAGCATACATTATTAACATAAAGATGGCATACACATTTTATAGTAATTTTTAATTTCCTTTATTATATAAAATATTTTATAACTGAAGTCAATGTTATGAAAATGGGAAAATATACTTTTATTTCATTTTTACTGTTGCATGAAACACTTGCAAATAATTAACCCAAACAAACTGCTTTGACTGTGTTTAATTATTCATGTGTATTTGTAATAAATTGAAACCAAATTAAACTGCTATATATTAATTGGTGTTACACCACAATGTTATTATATTAATGTAATTTTTACACCCTGTGTTGCAAAAGGAAAACATACTCATAAAGCTGAATTATACTTTAAAGCCCCCAACAAAAAGTGCTTATAACTTGTTTACTGTGTCTTTTGACAATTTGGTGGGTTTGTACACCCTCAAGTCAGCCTCTTTGTGGGTTGCCATAACCATGTAATAACATGGTGCAGAGAGGTGACTGAGTGAGGGGTATCATTACTGAACTGAACTGTGAGGTCATGAGAATCTGTGCCACAACCTGGTAACATAAAGCAGGGTTGGCCAACGAGCTGTAACCTGATTTTTGCAGACTGACACTAGATTCATCATGTCGATGAACATCTTGTTTTCAAACCGCAAAACCTCCGAAACCTGCTGTTTGCTGACCAGTGACATGGCCAGATGGTTTTGGGCCAGGGTAGTGTCAGCAGGGGGGAGGCTTACACGGAGGTGACACAGAGTTTATATATAGCAAACAGAGAAAATTCTTGTTACTAATTGAGAACTATTTCCCTGTTGGGAAAATGGGTTCTCTTTCCCAAAACACTGGAAGCGCAGATAAATACCCAAATGGCAATATATATTACGAAGAACCCTTCACAAATTTATGAGAAAATAAAAAAATAAAAGCATAAGGTCAATATATTTATTCCAAATTTGTTTTCCTGGTAAGAGAGGACTTGCCTTTCATACCATGTTGTTATTATAACCTAGTTTGTATTAGATTAGTGACAGTTCATGTATAAATGGCAAACTCTGACTTATTAGTGATGATGAAATAATGTATGTGTTTCTGTGTGTTTGTGTGTGTCTTTGTGTATGTGCTTGTGTGTGTATCTGTGTGCGTCTGTGCGCCTTGTTTCTGCTGAGTACCTGTTCTGGGTTCACATCTTACTAATAAAAACAAAAAGTGCATTTCACACAACCTGTAAAGACATAACAGTGCATAGACAGCCATGAGAATAAGGGCCATTTTATCTCGCGTCTCCTCGTGGGGTGGTGACGGGAGGTGGGGTGGGTGCGGGAGCTGGCCCAGGTAAGGGGGCGGGACCTGGCAGGGGGTAGAACACGGGTGGGATGGGCCAGGGGGGCAGCACAAAACGCGGGGGCACAGGCCTTGGTGGGTAGTATGGCACCCACTTAAAAAAGTAACGCCTCTGTAAGACAAAGAAAACTCATATGGACAATAACACAGAGTCCCCTTATCTATTATTCACAACAAAAAAAACAATACCAACTACATTAATAACAACAACAACAATAATAATTATTATAATCATAACAGCCCCAAGACCCTCCTTTTGACTAATGGACAAAACCAGACCGACTGCTTAATAATAAAAGTTCTAACATTTGCATGTTGACAGCACAGTCAGTCTTTGAGGTAGTACTGGTGAACTCTCACCTCATCGCTGTCTGAATTACTCCTGTAATGGTGTTTGCCGGACTGCTGTAAAAGCCCAAACACAGTCATACTTAAATCACTCTGAAATATCACCTTCCTGAGATTTTACAGCTGTTTACTATATACATTTTTCAGCAATAGTTTGAGATTTTTTTTAATTTTTTATGTCAGATATTTTCTTTCAACACTTTGTTAAAACAGATCAACATAATGAAATGAAAGAACTGTAAAACTGAAATTGTCCATGTGGTAGTCTACCTTTAAACTTTAAAAATACATTTTAGAAACTTGACCTAATACTTCTTTGTTCATATAAAACCACTGTCACAAATAGCCACACTTGTTCCCATGTTAATCCATATCTGTAATACTTACAGCTGAAGGTAACATTACCCAGAGGGTTAAAAACAGCATGACAACAGATGCCATTCTGCCAGCTGTGAAGGTAAACAACACAAGCAAGTCACATTTCTTACTAAATTTAGCCTTTTAGCTCTTTTATCTAAAGCATCTTCATTCATAATGCATGTTATCTGTACGGTTCTGTCCTCCTTTATCAAATATGACTACTTGAACTGTGCAGTTTCAAGCTACTTTTGTTGTTGTTTTCCCACAGTGTTCAATTGTGAAAACTTATCTTTCCATCTGCTACGAATCTTCTTTCACCCAGCAGTCTGTAGGTCAGAGTTTAGTGGTCATGGAACTCATCAGACTTGTCAGAAGTTGCTCCTCCATGTCACTGGGGTTCTTTGACAGTAGTGGTAATGCAAGTTAACAGCACACGTCCTGCAGGTGGTAACTGCTACTGACATAAACGCTCTTCTTTCCCTTCTCCCGTTGCTGTATGTTTTGTGTTGATCTGCTTATGAAGGCCACGCCCAGAAGCCACCCCCCCCCACACACACACACCCCAACGTCAGCTACATTAATGATCCGCCAACAGCTCACTGATGAAACTACACAAATAGGATATTACCTGCTGTGTGGTAAACACAAGCTGGAACAATAAAGGAATATTAAGTAATATCCCATAAATCCCTTAATTCCCATATCGTGTGAAACATTTTTGCTATGGAGATGGTGTCAACACAGAAACTCACATGTAAATATGTTTTTTTTAAATTTTCTGTTCCCCCCAGTTCATCAGTGCGAATAAGTCAGGGAAAATATCAAAATCTTTAAAAATGTGTCAAAATTTTCTCTGTAAACTAGTTTTTAAAGTTATCCAGACAGCTGTGTTCTGATTAGACCAAATTTTCAAAAATAGCAACAATGCAATAATATATTGCTGGCAGTGTATATACAGTGTGGACAGAGTGGCAACCCACAACCCATTGCAAACATACGTTTTTAACAGTTCTAATTTTGTGCTTTGAAATTGTATGCATTGTATGGTTTAATTGTGTGTGTGTGTGTGTGTGTGTGGATATACATGTATATAATGAATGATGTTACTTTTTTGATACATGATAAAATGAGTTTATATATACATGTACAATTACGTTTAAGGTATATACCAATTTAATTTGTATCAATTAACAGTATATTCCAGTTAAATTACCATTTAGTGAATTTTTATTGGAAATAGTTTGTACACATCCACTAGATGGTAGTGTAATTGCAGTTTCCCAGATTAAACACGCTTTACTGTATCTTTTTACTACCAGTTGTATGGAGAGAGCACTGCCCTCGGTTGGTCTGCTATATCTGAAAAATTAACCATAACTGGTGTAATACCTATTAACCAAGTCGATCTAGTAAAACTACACACCGCTCTTCAACTGGACCGACCAACAACCCATAGATCTAAAATCGCAACTTGCTCCGCAATGTTTCTTAACTGCAGAATTGAGTATTTATCTCAGCAAGCGGGAGGTTCTGTATTTGCCGGTCTGTATAATGCTAATAAAACGTCTATATACCCAGCGGTCTCCAACCTTTTTTCCCCACGACCGGTGATTGCGCATGCGCATAATCAAGCATGTTAGAGTCCGTAATAAATACAACTCACAATAACACAGAGTCAATAAATAAGACTTTTGTTATTCTTTCTGTGCGGCCCAGTACCGGTTCATGGCCCCGGGGTTGCATATTACAGAACAAACCGACTTTTGCTTACACTGCATGAAAACGATACACACATGTTGTTGATCCCTAATTAATCGGAATAATTTTTGGCCCGAGAACGTTCTGTGAAGGCTAAAAACCGTGTAGATGACTGGTCGCTATATCGCTGGAACTAAAGTTGACTACTTAATAAAGCAAAAATCCAAACATGTACCCCCGCCAATACTTTTTTAAACCTTTGCATTTCTTTTTTCTGCATGCAGTTGCACTTAACATTTGTGCATGCTTTTTAACAGCAGTTTGGGAGCATACAGCTTTCACGAAGACAAACCCAAAAGGTGCAGGTACAGGTAGTTGCCAAGGCGCAAGTGTGTTGTAAACAGCTGTTATCTCTGTCTCTTGGCTTCTGTTTCTCCCCGTGACCTGTACCAGGTTCCCTCCCATCTCCTGCAGCATTCTTATCTTCTCTTTCCTTTCCTGATAAACATCTACCACACTCCCCTCTGCATTTGGGAGAGAGCAAATCACACCCTACTTAAATAAACCCATCATCGACCTCTCCCACGTCCTAAATTATGGTGTCTTCTTCCTTTTCTCTCTGCAGCTCTTGAGCAAGCTATTATAAGTGGCCTTGTTTCTATCTAAGAATGACCTCCCTGAACTCTACACAGTTTGAACGCTGTCTAGTCCACAGGAGATGTCTGGCCGTTGGTGATCTGCCTCTATACAAGGTGGAATCTCCTGGACTTCGTGGGAAACTTTCAAAGGACTTATTGTCTGACTTGTGTTCACATTAATCATCTTAAGATACTAATGGAGGCTCAGAATTAAATCTATGGGTTTGCTTAACTGTAAAGCCACAAAGCTACTGTGCATTCCTCATGTGTTGCATAACACTGGTTACTCAGTCATGTGGGCAACTTCCTGTGAGCTAACACTGTCGTGCATCAGGGCAGTGTTCATTTGTTTACAGAAAAGCTGCTCTGGTAAAGCTATTTTCTTGTGTTTAATGCTGAACATTATGAGCATCATCTATTGGTCATCTTTTCCTTGTGGTCCTCAAAGGTCTGACATGACCTGCATAGCCAATGTGCACAGGACACCACAGGACACACGTGCACAGGTCTAACGCACTCGTTGGTTGTCTGTCAACTGTGATATGCTTGACCATATTAACATAGTCGGTCACTTCCGTAAGAGAACAAACTGCAGTAACAGCAAACACACTGAGAGTGAAAAGTCAATTTAAACCTTTCTTCTACCTGAGCTGAGACTGAATGCAAAGGTTGACCAAAAGTGTATTTGCAGACAGTACTAGCATATATATTTTGAGTTTTCCTACCTATAGTTAGTCATCTTCTATACCACATCATTCTGTTAAGGGTCATGGGGAAGCCTGGAGCCAATCCCAGGGGACACCAACCCACCACAGGACACACGTCAACCTAACCTGCACGTCTTTGGGAGCAAACTAGAGAACCTGGAGAAGACCCACCAAGTATGGGGAGAACATGCAAACTCCATGCACACAGAGCTGAGATGGGAATCAAACCCCAGGCCTGGTAGTGCAAAACCACAGTGCTAACCACCACGCCACCCTGCTACCACCTATAGTCACAAAGTCTATTATTTAGTGCCAACTCGATTATGTATTTTAACTTTACATCTTGTTATTTTCTAATTGTTCTGAGAATGTTGTATTCATGATGAATATAAATTTGAGTGTAAAAACTGACAAAATTTTATGCAGTCAAAAGCTGACTTCAACAACATTTCAAAAACGATCTCCTTAACATCTGTAATTCTAAACATTCTCATTTCCAATAAGACAGGAGAGAACAAGTGTTTGCATTGAGCAAAGAGTGTCTTTATTTGAAATTTAACATCTAACACTTATGAATGTGTCTACATAATGCCGTCGTCAGAAGTTCTGTTATTTCAGCCGCTTGGAAACAGCTTTGTCTTCCATTGAAGCAGGTGTGGGGGCCACCTCGGTAAGAGCCTGAAAAAGAATGAAAATAACAAATAAACATCACTTAACACAACAATATTTTATCCACCTATTAAACACTAGCTGGCATACAGCTTGAACTGAAATGTAACAAAGTCTTCAGTGTGATAAAAACAACACCACACTTCAAAATTAAATTGTTACCTGAGTATCCAAAACAGGCTTCTGTTTACAGGCCTTGCTTTAAACAGAGCGCTGAGGGAAGGGAAAAAATAGAACCTTTAATGGGTCCCAGTATGAAGAAAGAACATGAGCGTGTTAAATTATGGCACAGTGTGACACACGGTCCGCTACCCTGTATATCCTCGTTGGTCCTGTCTGAGTTCCTGCCTGCGGTTGGTTGGCACTGCCAGCTCCACCTTGCACTCTCTGGGGACAAATGTTGGGCAAGAGTTGCATAAGATGGGCATAGTTTTGCAAACAGTGTAGGCTTCACTTTAAAAACATTCAAAACAAAAAAATGGGTTGACCCATACACATAAAAAGCATGTAGCAAACATTTAGCAATATCATATATACCTTTCAACAACGTTGAGTTTGTTCTGTCAAGGGAAAAGCCCTGGTGATTGATTAAGCATGGGAAACTGGTTTCTCAAACAGAGATGAGCTCACCATAACTTGCTGTTGTGCAGGATTCAGTGGTTGAGGCCCCAGAGCGCTTGCCTGTGCTACCCCAGTGTAGTAAGGGAGCCCCTGCCAGCCAAAAGGTGGGGATCAGTGTCAGCGTGTCAGTGGGAGGGCCTGGTTACTGCTCCACACCGTCACTTACCCCATTAACAGGTACAGTGCCCTGCACCGGGAACGGCTGCTGTTGTTGCAGTCCCATGTCTGGGACGTAGGCTATGGGAGCAACTGGCACAACAGGAGGCTGCAAGGGAAATGCTGGAAAGCCAGGAACCATCTGGGAGGAGAGATAGCAACAATGATCCTCTGTGCTTTCTGCCTGAACTAAATTGGACAGACTCAAAATACATCTTTGACATGTTTTAAATCCAGCTGTTGCCCCATGTGGTAGTTTTACAATTAAACATCAAACAGGTGTGAGGCGCGCTTACCTGTGCAAACTGGGGCTGCCCAATCAGCCCGCCTCCATTCAGCACAGCTGGGTTGACTCCGCCTACAACCACTCCTGGGTTCAGTCCAGCCACCAGTCCACCATTAAGGCCTGTGATGAGTCTCAATTTCTGAAAGAACACAGGATGCAAAATAAAGGAAATATAGCGTGATGCACATCTCTGTTACAATAAAAATTACTGCACCAAAGAGGGAAAATGTCTATAGCATTGTTTGTACAAAAAGTATATACATAAATTATTGTATTTCACAAATATATACCCTTACCCTGTCTGCATTGGCCTAAAGGGGAAGAGTTGAAAAAAATTATTAAAACATTTTAGTGTAACGTTATAAAGAATATATGTATTTATTCATAATGCCAAAATATACTCACATAGAAGACAGTAGCTGTGAAAACTACAAAGATGATTGTCTTCATTTTAATGGTCTGAGTGAACAGGACCAAACAAGTTCATAAGATTCATCTCCTTCACTCAGCTTGTCTTTTCATTTCATAGAGCTCTGTACATAATTTAATATTTTAAAGTTTCTCTAAAGAGCTGAAAAACATGCATTTATTTGTGGTCCTATCCCTTATTGCATACTCTACTGTAACACACATGATATGATTCTTTAGTTTAACGATTCATATAATTTATAAGTGGACAACAGAAAGCGTTACCTTGTTTGTGCAGGATCTGTTCCGAAAATGAAATTATTGTCAGTTCTAAAAGCTGTATTTTCAGTTTTTATAGGACTTTTGCTCTTTTGCATGTAGCGCTCAGCCAATCAGCATGTCTTAAAGTGAGTAAATACTAAACATGTCTTCACACGAATTTGTTTTCTTTCAACAAAATGAATTGACCATTTTTCAAACAAATCCCTTTATTGCCCTAATTGGCCTGATCCCTGGACATGGTATTCTGGAACCCTTCTTATAGATAGTAGATAATTTCCAAAAACATCACAGAAATGATTCATCAGGCTAGCTGGTTCAGACCCTACTATCATAGGTTTTACGTGAACCAATAAAATGTAATCTTGCTTGTTTTGAAGGCAATAAACAGACTCTCTTAGGCTGTGACAGATTAGTGGATTATCACAGTAAAGTGCAGTACAGTAATTATATGGACAAGAACAGTGAGCCCAGCTGCATTATATCCTGGCATTAAGTCTTGTGTTCAGAAGTGTTCAGAGGGTCTTTCCTTCCTTACAATTAAGGTTGGACTGGCATGTATACAAAAATCAGCATTTTTTAGGCAAATAATCCAGTTGTCAGTTAGGTCATGGGTTGCAATTACAATGACCTTAAATGTGTGGTTAATGATGCCACCTTTCTCTGTGAGCTCAATATTCACCCTTTCATACAGAAATATGTCGTCCCCCTTTTAAAATGTTCATTTTAGTGGTGCTTGGCTATGACCCCATGTTAAATATCATTGCTAATTTAAATTGATCCTGTTGATGTTTCTATTTGTCTTGGTGTGGGTTACGATGCTATTCAAAGTGCAAATGTTAGAAATGCTGTTTGTTTAGGCAACACCTGTGTTCAAAGTGACATACGCCAGAGCTGGCCCTGGGAATAGGCCATATAGGCAAATGGTAGGGGTGCTGTTTGTCCATAGGGGCACTACTGGGTATGAACACAGTGATAGGTGGTGGAATTGGTTGCAATGTATGGGGCACCAGCTAAAATCTTGCCTAGGGCACCAAACTGGTCAGGGGTGGCTTTGAATAACACATATATGTTATAACAAAATTGGTTCTTTGCATTTCATCCATCCCATGGGGGAGCAGTGGGTAGCCATTATTCTGCACCTAGGGAGCTAGTGCCGAGTGTTTTCCTCAGAGACACACCTGGTGGTAGCGGTGGGATTCAAACCAGGAGCTAACAGCTATCTATTATTTAAATCATATTCACCTAGTCTAGGGTCATGGTGATCCTGCTTCAGATGCACAGGATAATGTATGCTAGGACCCTGACATGCACACTGTTTAATCATAAAAATGCATTCACTAAGACTGCACAATATTTTCTGCTGCAAATGCAAAGACACCTGATATTAGAAAACCACATTGCCTCCAGCTGCCATATTGTGGTGTAGAAATACAATTACTCCAATACATTCTTTTCAGAAATAGATTTATAACAGCAATTTTGAAAACAAATCATCTTAATATATGTTAAAGTAGTAACTTGGCTTATCCGTTTATTTTTAATACTTAAACTGTATTCTTTGTTCTTGCAGAATAATTGTATGGTTCAGATATGAAGTCTAGACTGCAATATTGTATTTCTTGTTTAATAAATTTTGCTTGGTGTACATGCAAAACCACACATTTACAATGAAACAGTGCACACACCCTCGAGTTCACTTCATTTCATTGTGTTCTTCCTGACATAAAGCAAGTCTAAGTCTGTCACCGCTTCCTGAATCACTATCTGGGAATGTGTCCGTATGTTGCGAAAATTAGCAGTTCAGTTTCTTTTAAAACAGCTTATTTCTGCATGCATACACTGAGCTGTTGGTAGTCCATTCACCCTGTTTTGTGAACCACAAAGTTAGTCATTTTTAATACGTTTGCTGTTTGCTTGTGCTGTGTTTCTCCTCTTTAGGCCTTTGCTAAACTGGTTCTCCAGTACGGAGAGCCTTAGCCTCACCGTGCCTCTGGCAGGTCTGCTTCGCCCACACAAACCACAGGGACAATAACTGAACAAGGGAACATCTGTGGAAACTGCGAGCGTTTCCCAAGCGGCAGGGCTGACCTGCAGAGGTTATGATGTCACAGCTCGGAGGCAACATTGTTTTGTTTTTATTTGCTTTCTAGTGCTTGAGGGCATGTTGTTGTAGTTTTAAGCCCTGGGTTTTGAAACACCATAACACACACACACACAAACACAGAAGTACATAAAACAACTGATTAATATTAACAACTATTTAAACTATTTTCATTATACATTTGCACTACGATATGCACTACGTTAGCCTGACTGTTTTTGACTTTTAACTATTTAACATACGTATTGTATTTTCATTTTTATATGCTGTATCTATCATTTATTTGTAGTACTTCCTACCCTTTCCTTTTTAACGTTTTCTTTCTCTTTTTTTCTCTCTCCAAACCGTTTTTACTAAAATAATTTCCTTGTATGTGAAAACGTACTTGGCAATAAACCTGATTCTGATTCTGATATAACTCAAAAAACTGCATTTTAATTGATAAGATTTTAAAACTTTATTAAGGCTGAACAAGGTAATGAAAGTAGCATTTTTTCATACAATTTAAACGCATTAACCAAATATTTACGAAGTAGTAATTACTGCAAGGAGTCTAAAACTGGCAGCTAAATAAAGCAGGCACTTGGTTTTAAATGACAGTTTTTATTAATGTTTTTACCATGGTGTGACAACGCAGAAAACCGATGTAGCGTGACATGTAAAGGTGTCAGTGTGTTTTATTTACCCAGCATCTGGTGTGTATTTGTGTTTGCCACATCCTGAAACGATATCCACATTCACCGAACCAACCCTGCTCTGCGCCATCCTGGGAAAGACTGCGACGAATCCTATAATCATCTGTGACAGGCATCGCAGTTCCGTAAATCATCTTCACATTAAACAAAATAGAGTTTTTTAAAGCTTGTATGAAAGCGTTCCGAACTTTATTAAATCCCCTCTGGGCGCCGTTTGGTCAAGAGCTGACCGATTGTGACCGCGTGGTATGTAGAAATAGCAGGTTACAGGCATATTGCGGAGAACGGGGTGACAGAACAATTTATATAGCGTCTCAATGGTAAAGGATGTTAGGGAGAAAAAAAAAAACAAATATGGCCTCAGTGGAAATGACACCTCGTTACAACACAAAATTCTATAAATACTTTGTTTTGGCAAGGCAGCATCTGTAAACAAAGTAAATATAAAATGTATCTGCTTCAGCAAGAGACTTCCTAGCCAAATTTATAGGCAAATTTTATTTCTGATCGTCAGTGTTTTGATTTTTAACTCGAATTTATATAACATGAATAGCTCCTTCCCTCGTATGCACCGAAATTGCTCGAAATACATTTACTCTTAGAAAATCAAATGCTGTTATTACCATCCAGAAAATGCCCTGCTGTATGCTGTATAGTCTTTATAATTACAAGCTGTCAACCAAGCTGCAATAAAAATTTAAAACTGCACAAAAGTCACTATTAGACCAACTGTAGTTTCTTCTTTCTCAATTCAGATGTTCCTTCAAGTATTTATGATTTACAGATTATACTGATTCAAACTTTAAATTCAAAAGCATCTGAAGGTGCTCTTTTATGGAACTGCAGAGAATAAAACATGTTGCAGATCTCCATCTGTTTTGTAAACAGGAAAGAAGATGGTATGTGGTTGCCATGCTTCTCCATGTCTGTGATGCTTGGAGGCTCCTTGTGGCCCGCTTGGTTGCCGGGCAGAGCTGGGTGGAAGCCGCCTCCGACCACAGGGCCGCTCCGTGTGGCAAGATCTGGTGCGGTGCAGGGCCCGCGGGGATGTCGAGTGGGCTGCGAGCAAACCTCGAGCCCCTCTTCATAAATACGCTCGTCCTCCGACGGGTTGTTGAGCTTTCTCTGCCAACGTCTCAGGGTCTCATATCCCACCACGCTTTGTCGCTAAGGGTGCCCAGCTTTGCAGTTTTCAAGGACGCTCCAGTAAGGCCTAGGAAAGGTAACGACTGACTCTTCACAATAGAGCTGGAAAAGAGTAGATGCTATATAATCATAGTTTTAAAAAGGTCAAGCTGTTAAATAATTGAATAGGAGATATTTAATTTATTTGTTTTATATATTTAGGCTTCTCTTTTTTCTCAATTTATTTTTGAAGATTTCAGATTTTTATGCTAAATTTAAATTATTAATTTATGTTAATAAAATTTAATAAATAAAAGTAATGCTCCAACATTGATGCCTGCTTCATTAGACCAGGAAAAGATGGAGCACAGGCAAGATGTTATGGTTCTCTTTCACAGCTGGGTGACTGTCTAGAGGCCTTTAGAACTGCAGTCTATTAAAGATGGCACTCACTCTGTCTCTGCTTCTCTAGGATGAATTACATTTTTATAGTCACTTGCTGCCTTTGCCTGGAAGCATCATCTGCCAACCAGGTAAGTTAATTTTTAACTAAAGTAACTGTCAACTGATTTGCATGACATTTATAAAAGTACTATTGTGGCTACACCTATTTTACAGATATTTCAAACAGATGTCTTGGACGAAATAGCCCAAGAGACAAATTATGTAAGTAATTATAAAGATTTACTTGAGCTGATTTTTTTTAACTGTATTAACGTGTTGCACACGCACTGAACATTCTAGTCATTTAGAATTTGTTCTCTTCAGCAGCATACGTTTATTATAGAAAGAATTGAGTTTGTATATTTATTTAATGTACATCTACTTTAGACTGACAGTACAACCGCTGTACCCTATTCACCTGAACACGAAGTAAGATTCATTCATTTATTCAATATATACTATATGTACACCTCTGTCTGATACATTGGCGTATGCTACGGAAAATAATGAACATAGATATCAGATTCAGTGTGTTTCAGCTCACACAAAAAATGTTTCTGAATTTCTACCAAACAGATCTTTCAAAATGATGCGCTGTACGAAGGAAACCCGGAAAACTCAACCTATGTGAGTAATACTCCGTATGAACCTTTGGTACCGTTCGTGGAAAATTTTGCACAACTGCAAACGCTTACGATATCGACAAAAACAACAACAACAGAAACAACAACACACGCCTAACCCATCATTGCTCTATACTAACCCAATCGTTTATTTGACTGGCACTTACTCTTAATCTCATGTTTGCTCTGGATGTCTGGTAAACATAATTTCTTCACCCTTTCACTTAGCAAAGGAGCTGTTAGGGCCTCCGCCGTACTGCTCAATTGGTTGTGCTTGTTCACTTTCATAATTATTTTTGGGATTTTTAACATTTGAACTTAAAATTAATTTGAATTTCACTTATTTAATTGGCCCTGTGGTGGGTTGGCGCCCCACCCTGGGTGTCCCCTGTCCTGCACCCTATGTGTTCTGGGATGGGCTCCAGGCTTCCCTGCGACCCTTAACAGGATGAAGCAGTATAGAAGATGACTGACTGACTTATTTAATTTGAATAATTTCACTTATCATTAGGCTTTAATGGCTTGTTACGTTAAAATAACAAAATATTGGAGATACAAACATAATGTAATGTTTTAGTATTTTAATTTTGCAGGATGCCACTAAAAATGTTGGTAGAGTCCAGCTCTTTGAAAATAAGGTAAGTATGTGCTTCTAGAAGGATGTAAACATGAGAAGTCTAACAGATATTGCCAGCATATTGGTGTTTATATCAAAATAACTTAAAAAGTTCACCTTTTATCTGAAATGTGTCTATTTACTTTGGATTAGCTAATTATAACTGGCATAATTGCCAATTATTATACTTATCATTTATTTATTAACGAATTTAGAAATGCCAGTGAGCAGTAATTCATTCAAAGGAAACCATTTCTATATTTTATTAAAATTAATGTAAGGGAAATGAAGAAAAGAAATTGTTTTAAAATAGTTTTGTTTCATTGATCTTGTTTTTACTTTTACTTTGCAAATTTTCCAACTACCAAGGTGGACAACTCATCTTCACAGAGTTCTTCGAGCTCTGAGGTAAATACTGAGCAGTTTTACTGTAAAACACATTTTTTTGTGCAACAGCACAATCTGCATAGCCAATACAATTTAAAGGTTTTTTTTGTTGTTTTTGTTTAATTTGAGCACAGACTAGTGCATTAAAAAGCATTAACGTCCTGCTTCTAACATTTCTTAAACGTTACATTTATTGACAGAGTTCACCAGAGACATCAGAAAATACCTCTGAAAACACGTCTGAAAACACATCAGAAAACACATCGGAAAACACGTCTGAAAACACATCAGAAAACACATCGGAAAACACGTCTGAAAACACGTCAGAAAATACATCTGAAAGCACGTCTGAAGACACGGTAAGGCATAAAAGTGAAACGGTTCATCGTTTAAATGATGGCAGCGGGTCAGATGCTTCCTGCCGTAATTTGAAATTATCTACGATGTCTGTGAAGAAGCCAGGATGTCGTTTTGGTTGTCAGTTACAGATGCCTGCCATTTTTGTGCTTGCAGACCTCAGAGGAAGATGACACATCTGAAAACACTGTAAGTCAGACAGGGGTTGCTGTTTATATCATGGTCAGTTAATGTTGGTCCATAAACAAAGTCATCATCCATGGCTTCCAGAAGGCTTCCAGGTGTGGACGTTACATATGTCATCCAGCATAAAAGAGGGTTATGAAATCCTTAAAAATCATGTAAATCATGCAGTTTATTAAGATAAAATTGCCGTTTATTTACTTTTTTTTTCTTTTATTGACATAAAACTCATGTCCGGTAAATCTGTATAAATCATACATTGTAACAGTTCATACTATTATAAATAATTATTTATACTACAAAAAAAAGCTTGAACTAAAAAAGCGCATAAATTTTACATTTATGCAAAAGTCTGCTAAAAATATGTTATATTCAGAAGACAAGAACAGAGGTGTATTACAGTATATGTTAATGTTAACTTTGTTCTATGTAAGTTTCAGTGGTTAGTTGGTCATTTACTGCTTGCCTTTTACTTGAACAGAGCAATGAAGTCAAGAGGAACAGCAGTCAACCAACACAGGCAAACACTCTGAAAGTAAGATGGAGACACAGTATCAATTTAATGCTACTTCTTTAAGTTCTTAATCCTGTCATACATTACTCATAGAATGCTTTAGCATGTATTACGCAGGTAGCATTAGCATTTTTAAATTTTGGCCAAAATAACAAGCAAAACATTGATTTACAGTACATTTGATGTTTTCTTTGTAGAGGTTGATGAGAGTGTTCGAGGTCAGCCGGAAGATGGAAGAGGACAGCCCGGTGACGGTTGGCATGGAGACCACAACCGGCAGCCAGCAGCTCACTGATGGGGGAGTGACCCTGACAGATGCCATGGACCCCAATCACACCACTGGCCGCGTGGAGAATTACATCGAGAGTCGTGAAAGCGTGGAAATACGGAATGTGGGAAAGGGCTGTGACGGAGGTGCGGATTCCAACAACTGCCACAACAATGAGTTCTTGTTTCAAACAGCTGATGACCTTCAGGATGGAAGAAGGGGGTTCCTACTTCCAGATTTTGAACAGAGGGAATTGCAGTTACGCTGATCTTGTTGAAACACATTGCTAAAAGGCAAATTTTAACCTCTAACAATAGGCATAGTTTTGGAGGGGGGGGGTAAATTGTGTGAAATGTCCCCCCAAGTGTTTGGAATGGAGCAAATTGTGTCTCCCCACTGTCAACATGTATCCTGGTTACTTTTATGATATAATAGATCGGACACCATAAGTAGTGTGCTCCCCCAAAGTTAAAATGAAACCTACTCCACTGCCTCTAATGCATGTGTTTTTGTTTTAATTAAATCGTTCCATTTGTGATTTTTTTCCCCATGTTTTAAGTTTAACAGACAGACTAGCAAGCAGTACAAACAAACATCATGGTCTCTATTAATTACGTTTTTATAATCAGTCAAAACTTTGCAAACTGTGCTAGCTTTGTCTGACACTGCATTGGGTGGAGTGTAAATGCCAAAAATTAATGGGAAACAATGAGGTTGTACTTCTTATCATGGTACTCAAATGAAATGCCAGAACCTTTAATCTATTGTGTAAACATATCTAGAAGAGTGTTTATTCAGTTTATTGGTAAGATAACAGTTAAATGAATGGATATTATATGAGGTCATGTTATTCTTGTTACCTATACAGCAGCATGCAGACAGTAGCTATTCCATACCATGGTAGTGACATCATCTCTGTGTCATGCATGTACTACATTGTCTGAATTTAGTAGTATTTAGTGTTTTGTATTTGAAGGGGGGGTGAATGTGCCTTGAGTTTCCTTCACAGCTTCCCTTGATGGTTTTCATTGTTATGCTTGTCATGAAACGTATGAGACGTTAAAGCAATAAACATATTTTCCGGTAAAATTACATATATGCACTGTTCATTTATTTTATTATTAAATACTGTACTAAAGTGTCTTCTGAGGGGAAATGTGTGTGTGTGTGTGTGTGTGTGTGTATGTGTGTTTGTGTATGTGTTAGGGTTAAGGTAAACTTTATTGTCCCCTTCAGGGATAATAAAGTTAATCTTAACCTTAACACACACACACATTATTACCTAACATGCATACCTGGTCCTTTTTTAATGTAGTGTGTGTTTGTGTGTGTGTGGCATGTTGCCATCTTTCAGTTTTATTCATGTTACGGCTTACACTCTGCCTCAGGACCATCACACAGTCCCAGTCTTTTACGTGTAATGTAAATATGAGGGATGCTGTACTCAGCTGTGTTTCTAAAGTAAAACAAAGATAAATCACAGTACATCGCTCAGGGAATGGATGCTATATTGTACTTTTGTATATATTTTTATATTTTAATTTAGAAAAAATTAAGTTTGTTATTATACTGATGTCAGCATACTTGTGTATGCATTTATTTTTAAACCCAAACCCCATTGATGAAATGACACATATATGTAATGGATGGTGAAGTTATTGTAAAAAAACCTTGAGAGAGAACTACCCCCCCCACACACACACACACACACACACACACACACACACACACTCCATTCAAAAAGAGCTGGTCAGCATGTTAGGTAATAATGGATATATACATCTTGGCAAAATACTACCAGGGTAGGGTAAATTTACGTATCCGAAAGTTACTTGAATAAATATAATCTTCCCTCTTTGTTCCATGGATAATTGTATATATTTATGAGCCAAAACATAAATCTGTGATAAAACACACAATTACAATGTGGGCAGCCTTGTCATTAACCAACCACAGGTGTATTTAAAGGTAAGTCTGCCTTCAAGACAAAGAGGTATGTGGTACCGTATCCTCTTTTAGAGAAAGTTAGTCACACCTTGTGACATCACTTCCTTTTCAGTGATTTTTTTTATTAAAGTTTTTTTGGTGTTTGTGGTGACTATTTAAATAGACAACAGCAGATCGGTCCATTCACCGCAGAAGGTGTCGCTCCTCCATCCATCCGTGAACTGACAGGTGGATAAAACTTTTATAGAGAATTGCATTGGCAGGTAAGAGCAACATCCTAGCACCTTATACACTTCCATTAGAAACTAATAATTATAGGTAACAATACTATGCATTGCTACTTTGCTTGCTGAAAATGTTCAAAAACAGAATTAAACCCATCTGCATTTTAGAACTTTTGTATTATTTGCAATAAATAAAAGGTGATGTAGCTAATACGATTCATGAAAGAATAACACAGACACACATACAGACACACATATATTATCTTTAAAACATGAGATAATAATGTCCTAATTATAATTTTAAAAAACATCCAAATTTAATTTCATTTATTGTAGGTAAAAGAGACCATGAGAGTTATCCTATTAGTCTTCTGTCTGTTTGGGTCCATCAGTGCCCTTCCTGTAAGTATACTTATTTACACATATCCCACCTGTTATTCTCTGTATGCTGTGTTTAAATACCAACATGTATTTATCTTATGCAGATTCCACAAAATGAGACCATATACGCTGTAAGTAAACCCTACATAAAATTAACACGTTAGCATTATTTGTTATCCATGACTTTTAAATTGCGCATGGCAAGCGCTAGATTTACAAAAACGGAGTAGCTGTATCTGCTTCCAAAATCCCATTGTACTTGCAGGGCACTGATGATAATGCTGTCAGCAGCAATGTGACAACAGAAGGCCCAGAGGTAAGAGCCTACACTGTTTAAGAGTGATCATCAGTGTGTACTAATGTGACCATCCATCCATCCATCCATCCATCATCTTAACCGCTTAGTCCTGGTGAGGGTCGCAGGGAAGCCTGGAGCGCATCCCAGAGCACATAGGACGCAGGGCAGGGGACACCCAGGGCGGGGCGCCAACCCACCACAGCTAATGTGACCATCTATGAGAAAATCCAGTGAAAAATTCTAATGCAATATTATTACAAATTCTGATTAAGTATGATATAGACAATAATTCTTGAAAAATGTAGGCAAAACATTTGTATCCTTTGTGTTAATGGTGATGATTTTTTAAGGAAGGTGCACATCGCTATCGTCCCGCTTTACAGGTTAATAGTATGAAAAATGCTTGGTCACTTTGGCTGGGTTTTTGTTTAAACAGTCAGAAATACTTTGCATAACTGACCTCAGTTAAAAAATGACAAAATGAAATAACAAGTAGAGCAAACAAAATATTTATTTACCTTTTGTTACAGAACAGCTACAATGTGAGTGGGACGCTTCTCGATCTGACAGACGCAGCTTTTATAAACGGAAGCAAACGTCAAACGTTTCTTAGCACCACAGCACCTCTGTCAAAAAATAATGCTAGTGAGCTTGACACAGCTGAACCGCATGTTGTTCACGAATATGCTGCCACGGAGGAAAGCCATACACCTCCTGTGCATATCCAACAGAAAAATGGTGGGAATCACAGTAAAGGGCATGAGAAACACCACAGGGCACACAAGGTACAGCGAAGAGCTGCCACTGGTGAGGTCAAAGAGAGCAGCCAGGAGAACCAGCCTCAAGCCAACGCTGCACCAAATCAAGGTGACGTCTTATCTTCTGAGCAACAGCTAGATGTGTTCAACTTTGATGACCTCAGTATGCAGGGCGATGATCCGTTAGGAGGTAGTTCCAGTTCATCGAAAGCTGCAGGGGATTCATGTGACTCAGCTGACTCCTCTTCGTGCAACCACGGTGATTCCAATGGTTCTGACCACAAAAGTGATGATGGCAAGACAAGTGATTCTACTAGTTCCAGTGATTCTAGTGATTCAAGTGATTCTAGTGATTCTAGTGACTCAAGTGACAAAAGTGAATCTAGTGATTCAAGTGACTCGAGCAGTTCAAGTGATTCTAGTGATTCCAGTGATTCAAGCAGTTCAAGTGATTCTAGTGATTCCAGTGATTCGAGCAGTTCAAGTGATTCTAGTGATTCCAGCGATTCGAGTGACTCGAGCAGTTCAAGTGATTCGAGTGATTCGAGCAGTTCAAGTGACTCCAGCAGTTCAAGTGAATCCAGTGATTCAAGTGACTCCAGCAGTTCAAGTGAATCCAGTGATTCAAGTGACTCCAGCAGTTCAAGTGACTCAAGTGATTCGAGTGACTCCAGCAGTTCAAGTGACTCAAGTGATTCGAGTGACTCCAGCAGTTCAAGTGACTCAAGTGATTCCAGTGACTCCAGCAGTTCAAGTGACTCAAGTGATTCCAGTAGTTCGAGTGATTCTAGTAATTCATCCAATTCTAGCAGTTCTAGTGACTCAAGTGACTCCAGTGATTCCAGTGACTCCAGCAATTCAAATAACACTAGTGAATCTAGTGAATCCAGTGACTCCAGTGAGTCAAGCGATTCAAGTGACTAATGAATCTTGTCACTGTACTCAGAAACAGACTATAGTATCTAGTCATTCTAGCTCTAGGTGATACAATACAGTTCAGCAAATCTAGTGCATGATGTAGCTCAGATGACTTCAGAAACTCCAGTCCAGTTAAAACAAGAAAAAACTCAGATCAGTGAAGAACATGCAAAGAAAAGCTAAGGAAATTATAAGATAGAATCAGCTGGATTTGTGCCAAAAATTACCATTGTCTACAGTACTAAGAGATGTAAAGGTGTTTGTTGTATTTTCCTTTTTAAGACAGACATATGTGATTCCAGCGTGTACATCAAAGTAGGAAGAGGTGCACAGGACCCAGTCTGATTTTGTATTTTGTAAATGTGTCTTCAGATTTGTATGTACTATATTTTGTTAATTAAAAAATAAAGTTAATAATATACAAAATTTTAATAGATTCTTTTTATTTTTAAATAAAATGTTGTGAGGATACAAAGATAAAATACAATGATACAATGCACTTTTCCCTTACTTATATAACTGGATATATAAACCAATATTAAATTTTTTAATTTCAGTATCTGTTTTATCAAATCAAGTAATAAGAAGTTTACTAAATTTAAACTGTCCACAATGTACAATCAGAAAATAATTTTAAACTTCAAACTTGTAAATCTTCTCAGTGATTATTTTACCTAGTAATGAAGGTTTTTACTGCACCAAATTATTTTGCTTACAAATTAATATAATACTTGTTCCTCTTTTAATCTGCAGAATTCTATAATACAGGGATGTGGCATATAGAAGCATACAGCACGATACTGTATAGCAGCCTACAAAATGAAATGGTATCAAAACAAAGAAAAAAGTAAACATTCATGCTGGATAAATTTGCTGTAAGTAGGCACGATGTATGTTACCGCATCCACACATATTTTTTTCAATGAATTCTGTGGACTCCATTTTCATATATGAGTCTGGCAAATGTATGGATAATGTACATCCACTCATCCATATAACCAATTAATCATTGTGGGATCATGAGTGGCTTGGAGCCTATCCCATGCAACCTAGTGAACAAATTAGATACACCCTAGACAGGATGCCAACCCATCACAGGGCACACACACACACACACACACACACACACACAAAGTAATGACAATTTACCACACACATACATGCATACACAGGGAGAACATGGAAACTCCACGCACATGGTGCTCCGACATGATCCATGTTTTTTGTTATCATTTCATCAGTCAGGGTTCATCAAGGTCTTGTTTAAATCCTGCTGATTCATGATGTATTTTATCATGCTATGATTTTTTGCCGCAATTCATTGCTGCAATTACAAATAAATTACCAGCAAAAGGAGAATGATTTTTATTTTTAATTCATAACAAGAAACGCAAAAATAAATCAAGGATTACAGTTTAATAGTTTAATCTGGGGTTTTTTTTCTTGGAGGTTCCCACACTGCAAACACATGAGGTTAAGATGGATCCGTGACTCTAAAGTGTATACCTATGCACACACACGTGCATGTAACTGTGCACACACACGTGCATGCAACTGCCCTGTTATAAACTGGAAACACATACAGTTTGTGCCCTGCCTTGTGTCCCATATCACCTGGCACAGGGACCAGGGCTTTGTGACCATAACCAGTACAAATGGTTTGAAAAATGAATGAGTCTTAGTCAGCAGGTTGGGAGGAAGCCAGGTCCAGCAGAACCGCTGTGTGGGAGACTCGGAAACAGTATCACAGCTGTGCGTAAACCCGTAGGTGTGACTGTAACACAAATGCGACGTTTTGCCCAGTCTGACTGTCTGGGAAAACCCTGTAAAAGTGACCATGACGTTACTCTATGAATATGATACACTTTAAATCCAATGAATCTGCTGGTAATGTCACATCAACACTTTGGTTCCAAATCATCACAGTCTTTAAAAATTATATATCAATTATTAAAAGCGATGATTCTGCAGAGAATGTGAGTTCACTCCTTACATTTGGATGGGAGGACCAGGCAAGTTTTCACTGATAGCAAGTAGACAGAGCTCAAAGACAGATACAGAGGACACCCTGACAGAGAGAATTCCAACTAGGGGACGGGAGGAGGACGAAGAGGGAGGGAGGGAGAGGGGGATATAGAGACAGAGAAAGAGAGAGAGGAGAGGAGCAGAGATATTAAACACAATGCAAATTATTTACAGTTAGGGACACACTGGGACTTGAAAACAGCCCCGGAGTTTTCAAGTCCCAATCTTGGGTGGTGGATTGTGCTGGACAGACCATTAACAAAGCAAATGTCTTCTGAATATTGTTGTCATGGAAGGGGGGGGGGGGGGCTCTACAAACCATTTATGTTGAACCTACAGGGCACTTTAAACCTTTTGTGTATTTTATGGTTAGTATGTCTGAGAACTGTCCACACACTAAATCAGACAGCTGCTCTGGCATTTGACAGAACATCCAGATTAATAGTCTGTCTTCGCCTACGGTAACATTTTCGTTCAGCAATTTAGGACAGGCTGTGTGACCCAACAAATTACAACCTACTGCTGTTTTATTAGTTAACAAGAAAGAAAAAAAAATGATGCACTCATTCAGTAAAACATATCATTAAGAAAGCCCTACCTAGTGCGAGATAAATTCAGTTCAATCTAACAGCTGCTTTCTGGCCACAACCTGACCGCAACAAGTGTGTGCTATGGCTTTGTTTACACTTCTCGCACGAGGGGCAGGTCACGCTCAAAACTGCCGTGATGATGTTGCCTCTGTGCCCCGCTGCTTATTGGCGGACTGGAACATAGATCCACTTTAAAACACCCCGAACCTATGGGTTTCAGTCTTCTGTGGAAGTTCACATTTAAAACAAGGTTTTGCTAAATAGCATTTGCATATTTTCACTCATTAAGGTAAGTCCATTTAAAGGCATTTTAACATTTACGTGTTGTGCCTGTGATTTATTAACAGCGTTACATGAGTACATTTCTTTGTCAGTAATACGTGTGTGCTTAGCAAAACAGTATAGAAAAGATCTAATGAATAAATTTAATAAAGCTGTTGAGGTATGGTGATTTCTTTTTATCATTGCACCATAAAAACCTGCTTTCATTTTGTTTGTTTGTTATTGTTCTATTGTTCTGTATGGATGACCATCCAATTTGACAAATTTGTTCATTGCATAATCCCCAGGGGAAATGAGGACCACGCTGCTCTGTATTTGCCTTTTGGCAGTAAGCTTGGCATTACCTGTAAGTACACTGGCACAATGCTTTCTGCAAATGCAATTCAATTCATTGTTATATAGCATCTTTCACAACGTGCCTCAAAGTGCTTTACACAAGAAACTGCAGATATTAAAAAGTAACTGTAAGAATTGATACTAATGATGCAAGACAACAGCAGAGGAGAGGAACCAAAAACTCCACAGTGTGGAGACAAAAATAAAATGTTAAGGACTGTTTGTTAACTATAATGTTATTTAAACAGGCACACAGGCCAAGGAGGGCTAGATCAGATGGCTCAGAAAACAGAAAAGTAAGTAATATTGTGTTTGTATATTTATTGTACAAGGTTTTTTCGTGATATATCTTACAAAGATAATTTATGTTGTCAATCTTGCAGGAGGACAGCGACTCCTGGGAGAGGGAAAATATTTCAGAAAATGTAAGTAGTTTTTTATTTCAAATTACAACTTGTGACATCAGTATATTTCATGTGACTGTCAGATGTGATATAAAGAGAGGATGTATTAAGCCAATGTGGATGTTCACACATTTTACTTTAAAATGACTAAAATGACTACTGTATACTTAATATGATTTTTATACTTCTTTGTAGAGAGAACGTTTTAAGTCAAGCAGTGAAAATAACGTGGAAGGTGGGGAAAGGGAAAAAGAAAATTCTGAAGGAGAAGCTGAGGTAGAGGAAGATGGCAGTGAAGAGGGAAGTAAACAAGAAGGGGAACAACAGGAAGAGAAAGGAAAAGAAGAAGAAGAAGAAGAAGAGGAGGAGGAGGAAGAGGAGGAAGAAGGCAAAGATGGAGATAATGGAAAAGAGAGCATAGGTGATGGTCAAAAACCTGACAGTAATGGGCAAGAGGGTGAAGCAGAGGAAGAGAACGAAGAGGGCAATGAGGACGACGAAGATGATGAGGAAGATGATGAAGAAGATGAGGATGATAGCGATGAGGACGATGATGAAGAGGAAGATGACGAAGATGAAAGCGAAAAGGCACAAGATGGGAAAGATAAAGAGGGAGAAAATGGAGAAAGGGAAAGCAAGGAGGAAGAGGAGGAGGTGAAACGGAACAAAAAGAAGCAGGACTAGAGGACTGTAGCACTATGGTTGAAGGTACACCTTTAAACCACACTGCAGGCCGCTCTTAACACCACATCGAGCTGCACGCTGTATTCAGTTATACACATACTCTCCGCTTTAACAGTGATGTACAAGCTGTGCCAGAAACTTCTTACAGAGCAGCCCTGACAGAGCCGCACGGACTCCATAGTAATGTGTAATAAGTGCCCACCTTTGGCCTGCACGCTCTCTCTCCACCCACATACATTCATTAGTTACTTACATTTCTGTTAGTAATAAATGTAATTGTGTGACACATTTCGCTCCCACGGACAGGGACTGAGGAAAGAGTGGATAGATCTGGGACAACGGCCTGATGGAACCGCACACGATATGGGAAGAGTGAATGTCACAGAAGGTGGAGTTCAGGAGAAACAGAGCATGACATAGGAGAAGACATTTTCATATACAGCTGTTCCTTTGCATGTGGTCTTTTTAAATTGTAACTAAGTGCATGTGTGTCAGTCAGAAATCCATATTCATTTCTGCTAGACTTCAGGTGTGTACAGCATACAGCTGCTCTGTTGCATGTGGTCTTTTTAAATTATAACTGAGTGCATGTGTGTCAGTCAGAAATCCGTATTCATTTCTGTTAGACTTCGGGTGTGTACAGTATTTTAACAAAACCTTAACGATGCCTATGTACTTTTAATTGCACCACAGCACAAACTGTCTACCCAATTTTGAATTAAAATGAAGCAAAAGTACAGATGTTTCCATCGCCTGTTTTACATCAGAAAGAACAAGTGACTTGTTTAACCAAAAACACAAACCCCCTGTATATTACCTGCCACTATGAATTCTTTTCATCCTTGTCATTGAAGGAAAAAAGAAATCCAACTTGCAGCTCTGGCAGTATTTTTCCTATCAAGGTTGTTTTTCTGTGGCTGTACAGGACATTGGGTACTGCGCTGAGACATGACTCAGCAGACATAAAAACACGTGGGTGAAAACACGGAGGCTGGAAAACCGACTCCGGTTTGCTTACAATATGTTACTAACATGTCACCAGGGTCTCATTTCATAACGGTGCCGTTCAAGGTCACGTCAAGGTCAAATGACACAGCACGGTACAAGAAGTAGAAACAGGGACACAGAGTGCGCTTTTAAAGGCAGACTGATTTACTGTAAAGTAACAACAGTGCTGCATGCTTTTGTTATTGTGAGCTTTTGTTATTGTGTGTGTAAGTGATTTCTGAAAGTATGGGTGGGGGGGAACCGCACTCAACTGTGCTCCGTCTAAAAAGTAAAAAATCTGCACCCATAAAAAAATCTGCAAAATTTTTGTAAAAAGTAGATTTTAATATACTTTATATACTTTAGCAAAAATAATAGGTTAAAACTCTTTTAAGAAATTTGCAGCAGTAATGAGAAAGAAAGGCAGCTGTGAGAACATGGAGAACACAGAGAATGTGGGTGACTTCAGGACAGGGCCAGGGGCCAGTGAAGTCCCGCCCCACAGGACTGCTGTCTCAGTGGCTAACGAGGTCCAACCCCACAGGACTGCTGTCTCAGTGGCTAACGAGGTCCAACCCCACAGGACTGCTGTCTCAGTGGCTAACGAGGTCCAACCCCACAGGGCTGCTGTCTCAGTGGCTAACGAGGTCCAACCCCACATGGATGCTGTCTCAGTGGCTAACGAGGTCCAACCCCACATGGATGCTGTCTCAGTGGCTAACGAGGTCCAACCCCACAGGGCTGCAGTCTCAGTGTCCAGCAAAGGTCACCTTTAACTTGACGCTGGACCAGTTCATGGACAACCTCTGTCTTGTTTGCCTGGCAGAATCCAAGCAAAACCTGACAATAGTGACATGTTCAGGATTCGCTTAAACAATAATTGCTAATTGCTAATAATTGCAATAATTACAAATCTGCTCAGAGACATTTATGCATCTAGACTGAATGGCTGCTTTTATGAATCACACTGAACAGTAACAGTGAGTATCAAAATAAAATCTAATTTGTACTATAGTTTCATTTATTTGTCAAACTACTTTAAACTGGCAGAGAGAAATACTGCAGTAGTTCTTTAAAAAGCATACCTTCTGAAACACCCACCTCTCGTTCAGTTTCATCGATTTCCACACTATTCAAGTCTGTGTCTTTGGGCAGGAAAACATCATCCAGTACACAGCACACATGTATCAGCAAAACAGCCTGAAAACTAAATCCAGTCTCTAAGCTTTTAACTTTTGACTTCTGCACATAAATAATACATTGTTCCTTGTGTGCACGTGCGGACACGCACGCCATGTTTACTCATTGAACGATACTGAAACATACATCAAACAAATCTGCCCTATTGTTTGTGCACCACAGCTGTATTATTCTCCTGTAAAGTGCCCAGGGCCTCTGGGTTGTGAAAGGCTGAATATAAAACAGCTAAGCTAACCGATACAGGTGAATACGCCGAAGTGAAGAGTGGCCCCACAAACACAGCCTGCCTCTCACTCTTCTTGGTCGTCTTCTTCCACGCCTTGCCTTTGGCCTGCAGTTACTCGGTGGCGTCCTGTTTGCCGTCGTGCTGCTCTGACCCGCCACGTGAGGCCTGTCCCAAAGAGAGCTCTGCCAGACACCTGGAGCTGACTCCGGAGCTGCTCCGCTGGGACCTCCCCTCCGATTTATCCTCTGCCTCGGCTACTGAGCGCATCAGAGACTCGCCTTCCGTTTTCGTGGGCCTCCCTTACTGTCCCCTTCGCCTCCCACATGACCCTGCTCAGTGCCGCAAAGCAGCAGGTGGGTCTGCGGTTCAAGCCGAGCAGATTCTGCCAGCATCTCTGGGCTTGGGGGGGCACCCCGGGGACCCTGCACCTCCCTGCCATGCTCCTTATGCGTTTTCTTAACAGCTCTGAGCCGCTGGAACTCCTGAAGCAGCAATACCTCCTTTTTCAGCTCCTCATCCTTCTTTTCCGTCTCCACCTGCTGCCGTGCACTCTCCTCCTCTTCCTCCCTCCGCTGGGCCCTTTCCTTCACCTCCACCTCCCCCTCCCCCTGCTAGGTCCTCTCCTCCACCTGAAGCACAGCCACCAACAGCACACATTACACACGGCAGCACTCACACAGCATGTAGCACAGTTAACACTAGACAGTGTAACTCAATGTGCTACACTAAAGCACATAAGGACACAATTGTCTTGTAAACCTTTCTCACTCACTTTTGCACAATATAAAAAATAACTACAAAACACCTTCTTGTACTTGTGGCGTGCTCTTTTGGTGGCTCGCACTGAGGCCAGGAAAGGAGGGGGATCCCACAGGGCCAGTCCTGGGCACTGCCAAAGCAGGCCTGTGTTCATCATCACCGACGCTGGGGACAGAGTGCAAAGCACAGAGCAGCCATGTTACACTCTCCCTCCACTCTAACGTGTCACTCTTGGGTCATTTAGAAAAAGTCATATGAACCATTTTTCATACTCAAGTATTAAGCAATGCCATGTATACATGGAAAAATAAGTGGGGGGGGGGCAAAACAACTGATTATTGACTTGTTGCACAATTGCCACTTTATTTTGGGACCAGGTGATTTTTGAATTATGTATGCAAAAAACTGTATCTGCACCCAACACTTTATGCCGTTCCTATATTTTGATCGTCATTGTTGTGTGCAATTACTACACTCTGTTCTAACACACACCACTATAAGCCAACTGTAAGTACCAGTCACGGGCAGCAGATGGCAGCTCCTGACAGGTCTGATTTGGTCACGATTCACACTCATCTTACCGAGAAAAGCAGACTGTTTGTAGGAAGCCTTGATCTGGCTCCCACCGGGCTGGACCGTTAAAGCTGAGCAGAATGTGAGCGATGATGTTCCCATGGTTACTCTCCCAGTGTCCGAGAAGGTGTCCTGGAAGCTGAAGACAGACTTAGTCTTGGCGGCAGTTGTTCTTTCTTTGGCTTCCATGGGAACATAGGGAAGGTGCTTGGCTGAGGTGTTCTCAGGCAGAGCTGGTCTGAGAATGTCACCTTCCAAAATGGTAACATGAAAGTCAGGGCACCAGGGGGTTGACAACCAAAATTATATGAGGAAATACATGGGCCATCTGAGCTAATGTAGGCATAAGGGCTCTAATTACCTTGTTAAAGATATGCGCCTCTAAAGGCATCATGGACCCCCGGTGCTTCTTATGCATGTGTGTGCATGTGAGGTGAGGGGAGCACAGTCCTCAGACCAGCCTTATCTGGCAGTGTCTCCTGGAGGAAGAGCACAGGGTTCAGACTCTTCATCATGCTCTCCCAGATGCTGTCCAACTTGAGCGAGGGGCCAGGCAGGGAAGCGCTCCAGTCCGTGGCAGCGCCAAAGCAGATTTGGTAAGCACGCTCTGGCAGTGACGGGCTCACAGCATGAAGCCTGCCTGAGTGCTCTGCTGCCAGTGGCGGTGGGGAAACCTGTCCATTTCACAGAGGCACTCTGATAGAACCCTTTTTAACTTTAAAAATACTAACATTTTCATGAATGGCAGCCACTTAGCTTTTCAATCAGAAATGGCAAATAAAAAAAAGTTATCAGCAGAAATCTGACAACAATAATCTAAAAAAGAATGAGTAAAACACAGCACTATCTGCCAGAACAGTTTTCTTTGACTTGTACATATCTTGGAAAAGCCTGCCACCTGGAGGTACATTTAAGTACAACAGAACATAAAAACAGTCGGGGCGCAAATAAACCAAACACAACCTGACACCTAAATTCTTCTTAAAATTCTCATATAAACCTCTTCATCTTCAGTTATGTTTCTGCTGAGATACGTAACGGTGTCTATTAGGCCTAATCTTCCTTCAGCATGCTCACCTTGCAGTGTGTGAAGGATGGGTTTGGGCAGACTGTGGGACAGCAGGGGCAGGTGCCCTTGAGTGTGTGGGTACAGGGGCAAGGTGGGTTGCAAAGTCTCTTATGTGACGACGTGGTGACTACAGCTTGCCCTGCTATAGGGGCAAGCAGGGTAAGACAGACATGTGACCGCCTCCCGCTTACAGACATGACACTCGCAGTGCTGCTGGGCCAGCTCCACCTATCCAATACAAACACAGCCATGTTCTTCGCAGCCACTTCACACAAAAGTAAAACCCAGTCACCTCATTTGACACAGCTTTGATGAACACTATCTAGGACCAATCAGAGACGAAGGCTGAACTCCACCTGATCAGAATACGGAGGGCTGGTGCTTCCACTTCTTGGCTTGCCCCTCGACAAGCTCCTCTTCACCGGTGAAGGAGCTTTATGGGGGCCGGGGGGTTCCTTGCTGTGCTCCCCATCGGCCTCCTCCGCACGCTTATCTGAGGAGCTGGAGCTCCTGCTGCCAAGGGCTGGAGGCTGTGCCGAGGAGTGATGGCCATGTCACACAGTCAGAGGTCATTCTCAAAAGTAGCAGTGCGACATCAAGCAGCGGATGTTGGCCTTCAAATTATCTTTTAGGCAACATTACAATTTCATTACTTTTAAAAATACAGGGCTATACAGAAATGTCAGACTAGATCCCCACCTCATGTTTCGATGCTGTATTTCCAGTCTCAATGCTCAGTTCTTTACAGGTGCTGCTCATGCGTGCTGCAACACCTGCACCGCCGTAGCTCGCCGCACAAACTGCAAGGCTGCTGCAATGCTGCTCGCCACACTCATCACAACCATGACACCAGAGAGAGGAGAAAGCATGCTATAAACATGACGTCTGATATACAATATACTATAAATACATTTATACTTTTAAAACAGAGGAGGTTCTGTACAGTTTACAGGTATTAAAAATAAAATGAACAATGTTAATGCCCAGGAAAAGGAAAGCCAACAGACGCTGTCCTGACAAGAACATGGCCATAACTCCTCCTGAATGCAGTGCAGTTACGGTCTGACTGTAGCCAACTGACTTTGAGCAGACTACACCATTCGTTCCACTGTGCTTAGGGCATGTTCAAGTGAGCCAGTGGCCTGCCTTTGGCTTCAGGTCCTGGCAGCCGCGTAGAGAGCTGCATCAGGTCCTGGCAGCCGCATAGAGAGCTGCATCACGCTCCTCTACTGAACACAGCAAACCGTGTCGGACGTGTGTAAAGAAAGCAGCATGTTTGGCAGGGCACCTCCGAGGTGTGCATGACACACACAAAGGACGCTGTTAGCTTACGAAAAAGTAGAGCTAGATCAGGGCGAGATCAGGGACAGGAAAACCCACTGAGACGTGTAATGGGAGTCGTGGGGGCGTCCGTACTGCATGCCACGTGGCAACATGGGCGTGCAACGGTTGAATGCAGCACAGGGGAGGACGTACGAGGCCGGGGCGATGCCATAGTGCCAAAGACTGGTGACGAGTGAGCCCGAGCTGAAGTTGGCTGATGCCACGCTGGGGGGGGGTGCACCGATAGGAAGTCCATGCAGCAGACAGGAAGTCCACAGGGGGCTCCGCCACGCAGTGCCCGCCACCAAGGACATGCTCTGTAATGCTGCAGGTCAGAATATGCAAAAGGCTGCAGTCATCGCAGGTACACCTGCAGTAAGAAGACCATGTCCTCCATAAAAACATCACTGACCTGAGGTCAAAGGTTAGGCTTAAACTAGAAACCTTTACAGTAATGCTCAAAAGTATCAGCAAAAAGACAAAACATCAGCATGCATGAGCTACAAGCCAAACTCCTACAGCTATGAACTTCCCAAAGAAAACGATGCTTTCAGATTTTTGAAGGTTCAGTCCTTTAAAAGGACAGACTCAAAACATTAACCAACTCAATTACTGACAGACAGAAATGTTTATATTTGACTAGTTAAACATAGCTTCTTCTACATATAAGGTTAGAACATTTTTACAAGACACATGAAACTGCAGCAAAATGTCTTCAGCACAACCAAGGTAATGATATTAAAAATTGCTTTTTCCTGTTTCCACTGCTTCATAACTGTGAACTAATATGCTTACAATGTTACACACATACACTCAAACAGGTGCTTAACAGAAAAGTAAGACCCTTTAAACACACCTTCGGCTGTCATTAGAGCTAGGACAGTCAGGTAAGGTCAGCCTAGTTGTTAGCATCTCTCTGACTGTGTCAATAAACCTACTGTCATCTGGAACTGAAACTTTACGGTTTATCACCTGTGGGGGGAAAACGGAATAGAGATCAATGTGTAGAAGGATAAAAGAACCACAAAGATCTGATTATTATTTTAACAAAGACAAATTATATTCTGGAAGAAGCATTGCATCTGTGCGTACAACGTGCTGCACTAAAATACACAGAGTATTTTTCATTTAAACATGTATTCTCCAGGGATTCAATATATTGGATTCTATGAATACATTAAGAGATGCCTGTTATAATATAGCTGTGCATATGGGCACACAATATTTGCACAGAATTATGACAAATTGTATTATTCTGTTATCCGTTACATTTGAACTCCAGTGTTGTTCAATTTTCACCTAGAAATGTTTACTAGTGCAACCTCAGACTAATTACTACATACAACAAGCGTATTGTAATAAATTACTTTCACAAAAAAGTAACCAAATTTGTAACAATGCAGCATCATCATCATAATTAAATTTAGCATTAGACTTGGTTAGAGCTGGTTAATGTAGTCGCCGATCCGCTTTTCACACTCTGACCATTCATCAGCCACCGTCCTTACGTCCTGCTCCAGCTGGTGGTACCGGCCCAGTAGCTCAGAGTATGGGTAATTGCTGCACCATAGGAAGCGTGTTAGTCAGCCAGTGTGTCAGGTACACTGCTGCTCACTCCGCCTCTTTGCGTAAAAAAACAGGCAAGATTTTACTTATAGAACAACTTGTGCATGTAGTTAACACTTTAGGCATCTTTTAAAAACTGTACAGCATCCACAGAAATTTTTAAAGTGCCAACTGCAGTGACTGTCCTTTGAAATTTTAATGCATTTTCCATGTCAGTGAAAAGCAAAAACTGTTCATTATCTTGTCCATTCTATAAGAAAGGACCACTCACTGCCAGTGAGTCACAGAGACAAGAAACTAAAGCTTTGGTTAATCTGCATAATTATTCAATTTTACAGAAAAACTTTTCCAAGCCGGAGCTGAGCGGCAGATAAAGAAAGCAGTTTTTTTTTTTAACTGTTCCTCTTACCTTAGCTGTGCGGTCAGAGAAGTTAAGCTGCTGTGCAAAAAAGGCTCTGAAAACACCAGGTTTTCAAAAAGGTGCTTGTTGTGCACCTCCCAGGTCACTTGGAACTTTCTCAGCTGCTTGTTCTCCTGCGAAACGAGAGGGGCCGGGATTCACCCTCCGGGAAAGGCAGCTGGGTGGGTGGAAAAATGGGTAATGAGACGGGCGGACTGTTACCAGCATGAACAGGAAGGTGCCGATCATCTGGGCTGCCTGCAGGAGGCCACTATACTCCTCCAGGAGCAGGGAGAGGAGCTGGTGAGCCTCCTGGGGAGCATGCCCCGACGGAGGCCCCCCCGTTGCTGGCAGCAGGTGCTTCAGCAATCGAGCCTTCACCTCAAGCACACACTCCCATGCCTGCTGCTACAGACGCTGGTACAACTGGTAGGGGTCCTTCTCACGCAGCCTGCATGGACAGAGGACATGCACATGATGGGTGTTCAGATGTTCTGGCTAAGTAGGCTGAAGAAGACGGTATTTTCTGTTGTTTATTTGGTTGTGATGGTGCCAAGCAAACTTAAGATGCTTAATTTTGTCTCTGCCACAGACAATAAAAAAACAGCTTGTAGGACATAAAATAGTGTTTTATTGCAGGGTTATGTTTTTTTCTAACTGTGTCTGTGCACTAATTAAAGCACAGGGTCCTGGTCATGGCTCAATATGGCCCTAACACTGAACCCTGTGTAGTGGACATAATGACACAGTTCATTTTACCTACATACAGGAGAATTGAAATTGGGCATATATGCAACCAAATGAGAGTCTAATGACACACAGTCTAATGTACATTAGAAAATCATAATGTATTCTTTATAAGTGAAAATTCGCAGTTTTATTAGATAACACTGCCATGACAGGAGAACAAGTCTGCTGTAAGGTGTAAATTGCAAGTATACAACTATTTTACAATTAGCATTCACAAATTAAAAATGAACTGAAGAAATTACTGTCATGCTTGGAAAATGACAAATGACATGAGTTTTTTTTGTAAAGTGAGGGTCTTCTGAGAACTTAGTACCTCATCCAAGAGAAAAATAAACACTGGCTGGGAACATGCTTGAAAACAATTACACCAGACAAATCACATTAAACTTTCCAGCTATTTTTTTTTTCTTTGTCACCACGTCAAGTTTGAGTTACAACATAAGTTTAGAGTACTACTGCCGCTTTCTTCAGAGCCGTGCACTTTGCTCCCACCCCAGCCGTTACAATGCGTCCAGGATTTTCGGTTGACAACAAGAATGAAAGATGTTGGGGTCTTCGTTGCCTGCGGACGGACCTCTGCTCGTGGAAAGCACCCCTGCCTGGCTAAAACAGCTGCTGCTGCTGAAGTCACTGCCCCGCCTGCTCTTACTGCGTTTACCTCCTCGTTTCGCTTCCCCCCACTCAACCTTTATTAATATTCGTCATGAATCCAAATCCACAAAGTCATAAACAGTGACATATAACATGACATTTAAAAAGTATAAACATGAAACAAAGAGAAGAAAAAGATCTATGGAATGCTAGGATCATGTCCTTTACGTCAATAACATTTTTCTTATAGAACTTCATTTAAAGAGTTACATGACAAAAAAAAAATACACACACATATATGTATGTGTGTGTGTGTGTGTGTGTGTGTGTGTGTGTGTGTGTGTGTGTGTGTGTGAGAGAGAGAGAGAGAGAGAGAGAG
>JABJVR010000013.1:2446922-2456939 GCA_025773905.1 Chitala chitala
GATTTTTGAGTGGTTGATAGTTGCCCCCCCCCCCCCCCCTTCAATGAGAAAGAGATGCCTCACCTTAGAGGATGCCCCCCCATGCCACCTCTGAATTCGAGGTGCTGTCTTTACACTGGCGACCTGTGATAAGCCCTCCAGGGCCTTCAGATGTCTTTTCAGGGGGTGTTTAGCTGGAGAGAACGTCCACATGTTGGAAATCCATTTAGCGAGGTTGACAACCATGGATGACAGGGGTCCTTTCCCTTAGGACACACCCATAACTCGGGGGGGGGGGTCACTGGTCTGGTGTAACCTGTCTGTCCGTTGTGCCGTAAACCATGGGTTAAACTTCTGACCCCGGGAGGAGGCCAGAAGCCTGACAGCCTGACATCAAAGGGACGCAACATCAAACAGGGTCGTGTAGATGGCTGTCAGGCGAAAACAAGGCTTCCCAGGCCAGGCGCGAGGCCTATTTATGGATGTTTTTGTTTTTGCTTGAGACGAAAGTTGATAAATAAAGTGTCCCTGGGAATACAGAAGACCTAGAATCAACCGCCGGGCCTCGAACCAGTACCAGGCCGCTCAGAAAGAATAACAGACATTTTATTTTTAATTTTATTTGGTACCGGGCGGCACAGAAACAATAAAAAATATATATTTTAAATTTTACAACAGCGGTTCCTCAGACTCGGTCCTACACACTGGTAGCGTCTACCAGTGTTTCTGAAATGATGTCGTGAGAACCGTGGGAACCGTGATATGCGTTGTGTTGTGGTTTTTGTTCTCGGTTGTCGTTGGGATGTCGTGCACGATGAGCAGACGTTATTTCACAAAGCAGCCCTGTTTCCATGCGGCCATGTGCTTCTCGCTGCCCCTGTCCTGTCTGAGGGCTCTTTCTCTGTCGCGGTCCTCTCCTTTTGTGACCGTTTGCCTCAGGAAGTGTCCCAATTAGTATATAAACATTGCCATGGCTGGGAGGGACTCCCAATTAGTGCCTTTTGGTCTAGCAGGGGTATTAGCTGTGAAGCCCTATGCAGGGCTTGTGTAAACCGGAGCAAGTAAACACATGAATAATTACAGCGCAGCAAGGCTAACGCCTGTGCCGTTCCCCATCTGAAACAGCGACCCGCATGCAAACTTTCGGGCCGCCTCACCTGGGGAAGATGACGACCACGAGCCATGCAGGAGCTGCGGTGTTTGCAGTTGGACTGAAACAGGCCTATCGATTGGCAGTTACAAGCCATTGTGTATATGGGCTGAAAAACAGGATGCCCTGTACAGGTAGCAGTCAGAACGGCTGTTTTTGGCAGCCTTTTTTTTTTTTGCCAGCCAGGGTGCGTGGGAGGAAGATGTCTTCAGTGCTGGTATAGCCAAGGTCAGATCTGCCTGGTTTTTTTTATCCAAATGAAGGTTGTTCTTTGTGCTGAGTTCCACTGAACTCCTTGAATGTGAGTGCTTTTCTTTCTTTTTTTTTTTTTTTTAAGGACTACCAGTTTAATAGGGTGACTTCAGCTTTGCTCGTGTTGTCAAAAGCACATTTTCAGTTCACTCCAGTCCACGGAAAAGCTTGTTTATGGTTTTCTGTGTTGGATTCCCTCATGGGCCTTGACTTGTGTGCTAATGAATTGGGGTCTTGCAGGAGATGGTTTGGCCTTGGATAAATACAGAGCTCTTTCTGCCTGCTTCCCATGTTCACTCGAGAGTAATTGACAGCAACATCCGCCGTCTGTTTTAACTGCCCTGCTTTCTGCATTCCGCTGTGTATTCCTCTGTCTGACCTTTCAACTATTGCCATTCATTTTCTGCTGGTGAGGAGGGGTGGGGGGTGGCATGCCGTCAACTACAAGAACCAAGGAATTCAGCAGGGGGGAGGAGGTGGAAGGTGTTCTCTTTTCCTTTTCGGTGTCCACACACACACACACACACACACACGCACGCACACACAGATGCGTTCCAGAATCAGTTTTTGTTGTTGCGTGAAAGGCGAGAGCCTTTTTTTTCCAGACGTAATTATTACAAATGATCCCTGTCTGAATGGACTGAGACTTCCTGACAGTTGTTCAGTGGGGCTGGTATTTTGTTAGGTGTCTTCTGCCACCAATAAATCACACACTTTCCAGGAAGTTGAGTCCTGGGGTTTTACAGCAGAAGTGGTGGTGAGACCTTGTGTTTTCTTTCCTCTTTTATATGTACGTGATCATCGACGTGATCTGAGCTTGAGTTTACCAGGTGGCACTGAAAACACACTTGAGGGCAGAACACGCAAAGGAAGCATAGATTTCCAGAAGACTGACCTTACAGGCATGAGTTCACCGGTACAATTTGTCTCCTGTTAAAATGGAGATGCGTGAAACATTGCATTATTAAATATTAGCTCTACTCTGAGGTTGTTTTTCAAGTCGGAAGAGCGGAACTGCTTCTCCTCTCACAGTTAGAATTAAAGTGTGACTGATGTTTTTACATGATTAAGGCCTCCCCTGATTGAACGCATGGTGTACATTTCAGCAGAGCTTCCCAGCATGCTGAGGAAATGCATTTAAGGTTACCAGGAGGTCAACATGTGCAAGGCCTAAATTAAGAAGCCACTGCGCATTTTAATCTATTCAAATTGTATCGCTGACCAGCTATTTTGCGCTGTGTGCTCTGACCGCAGGTCAGAGATGGACTTCTAACTTGGAGGCTTCGCATACTTACTGAAATACCAGTAACGAAACGCTGCGCTGGAATCCTGTCTGTCTTTTGCCCCCGATGTGAGGGAGATGTTTGTGAAGCGCGGCACGAGTGTTTTCCCATCTGTCCGCCAGCGCTGCTGAGTTACTGCCGGGGTCCTCGAGAGGGGCGAAGATGCGTTCTGACAACTGGAAAAACACTTTGCACGTCTTCGAGACAGCCCCCGATCACACAGTATCTGCGGAACAGTTAGAAAAGGAAATAAATTATTTTTGGTCTCCACAAATGGAAACATAACTAGAAGTCTGCTACATAGATTTAAATTCAAATGTTTTAAGCAGCATCAATTGGTTGATTTAATGCCCCCCCCCTCCATGCTTTTCCTTCAGTGCAGTGTACAGTTATTGCAGAAGCCGCAGCCTTTCATATGGGGGGGTTTAATATTCCAGTTTACTTTTAAAGCATTACACTGTAAGCACTGTTAAGTGTTGTCTCACCTGCTCTGCTTAAGAACTCCTCGAGATCCCAATGACATGTGTCACGTGTTCAGCCCATCCTCTACCTCTGCGTTCATCTGACAACGTTGGGCCGGACCTGACACTGAACACGTTTGTTCGTCTTTAGTGAATGGGCTTAAACAAAAGCATTGAGACCTTAACGCCTTAAATGAGTAAATATTCTGTTCTGTGGCTAAACTTTTCACCGGTGCCTTGCTGATGGTCCAACGTTTTTATTTAATTTTTTTTAACCACTGAGCAGCAGGGCAGTCAATGAGCACACAGAGCTCCTAGCAAGGTAGGGAAATGCGTGAAGTTAAAATTGATACACGTCCTCAACGCAGGAGAGCTGCTGGTCTGAGTTACCAAGGTGTAGGCGATCATTAGGCGTAGCTGTTGATTTATTTATTCGGCTTCGGGTGAAATGCAGTTTTGTGCGTTGTCGAAGTGGATGTGGTGGAGAACAGGAGGGCACGTGGGCAGCCTTCGCAAGCCCACCTCCTCTGTTGGGTCACGGTGCACGAGCGCGTCTCCACATCTACTATTTATACATATTTATATAGCTTTGAGGCACGCTGTTGTGAAAGGCGCTATATAAAAATAAATTGAATTGAATTGACTCTAGTATCTTCACAGAAAATACGCTTGGTGATCTGGGACGTTTCATCGAAAGTTGCGTGACTGGCGCTGTGAACCAACCAGTTTTCGTGGACTGTCATGCCACCAGGGTGCATTTTGGCCTGATGCAAGATGCATTTGCGGTCGGTTCCCAACGGAGCGGTTCGGTGCAGTGCTGTGGCCAAATAGATCCTAAGAGGAACACAGCAAGGTCTCTCATGTCCACAGGTAACTTTCAGGTGTAATTATCGCTGTTCTACACCTGGCTGTAGCACTTCAGAAAGCCCTGTGGACATTACGAGGTTACAAATCTCCTTACAGCTCAGTGTTGGTGAGAAGATGGCTTCCTTCTCCTTGTGCCAATTCCAGCAGTACAAACGGCAGAACATTGCCAGAAATATATTTAAAGTAATTATAGGGGGAAATATAGAATGTAGCAGAGTGTTTGTGGACATCTTACACGTATTCCTGTTTTCTGCCACACTTCGTATGTCCGCTAACAGGACACGTCCACAGAAGTTTGCCTTCGTTGATAGACATAGTAAATTGAATTTTATTCGTGCCGCTTTCCAAGCGGCGATGAAATTTATTGGGGTGTTCAGACGCGAGCGGATTTCGGACTGGCAGCAGAAAGACAAAGAGGCTTAGCTGCCCTTCAGGAGTGCTGTGGCTGTTCAGCACGAGCCGGGGGGGTGCAGATAGCGGTGTTTCTGAGTGGTGGATGTGCAAGTGGAACGTACGAGGAGACCTTGTGTGTCTACATGTGTGAGATTGCACATGAGAGATATATGGGCCCCCAGTATTTAACTGTTCTAGTGCTCGACTGCTGCTTTTGAACAGGGAGTGTTTGCAGCAGCTCAGAGTGGGGGGGGGGGGGACGTGCTTTTAAGGGCTCTGGGTTATAAATACTTGCTGGGGCTGTATAGCTGTCAGATCCTTCCTGAGCACAAAGCTCAAATCCTCCAGAATGTCTCCAGCCCCCCCCAGTTCCCCTCCCCTCGCTGCAGTCTTTACTGGCAGCACCAACATGGGCTAGCCATTTTGGCCATAAACAGGAAGTTTGGTCACGGAGGAAACTGTGCCCTCCAATAAAAGCGCCCCCCACCCCTAAGAAAGCCCCTCAGTCAACACGTGTGTCCTCTTTTTCAGGCTGCAGCTGTGTGTGCACGTGTGTGTGTGCACATCCATGTTAGTGCTTCTGTTTGCTTCTTTGCCTCTGTTTTATGCTTGTATGTGTATTTGCCTGGTCACTTTGCCTCTCTGCCCCCCCCCCCCCTTGTGGGTGGGTGGGGGAGGGAGGTCATTAGGGGTGTTGTGTCTTTGCTTAATCTCCCCAAACCCAAACACCATAGTTTGGCCTTCTCACCTGAGGCAAATTGACAATATGCTGTCAGCATAGGGCATTTGGGGGGGGGGGGTATTTATGGTTTCTGATGTAGGGTGGTGGAGGGGGGAGTGTTGATCTTTCGACAGCTCACTCTAGACAAAGTGTGGAGATGCCCCCCCAGGAAGATCGTTCACATCCTGTTGAGAGCCCTGGTCGTTGATGGATGATGAACTGTAGAAAAGTCAAGGAGCTGTCTGCAGGTGTGATTCAGGTGTCATTCAGGGATTCTGGCCACAGGAAACCCCCCCAGACAAGAAGGACTGACATGACGCGGAGGAAAGTGTTACTCCTGTGCTCACCAAATATCGTCTAGGCTCATTTGTGTTGATGTCTTTCAGTTCTCTCAGGACTTGGTGTTTTCCAGAAAGATTTTTTTTAGGTGTCTAATTTCTTTGATAGTCTAGCGTTGAATAAAAACTTGCTTATTGGACTTTAGGGACGAGAATTTTTGTATGTTCAGCGTTCTCAAACGACGAACGTTGCATTATGCTGTCATTTGACAGACGCTTTTCTCCGACTTGCAAGTGGGCGGCTATAAGCGAAGGTCAAGAACATGTTTGAAAGAGGAATATAAAGGAGCATCTTCTTAAAAAAATGTTGGTGAATCATCATCGCTGTCATCTGAGGTCCTCGTCTTTCACAGGTTGTTGGGGTGGGGAGCGATGTTGAGACAGTGTTTATACTGAATTAACAGCGTTTCTCTCTCGATCCTTCTGTCTGCCCGCGCGGAATTCCAGAAACGTCACCTGCACGGCGGTGAAAGAGCTGCGTTTATCTGATGTCATTTACAGGCAAACAATGGAGGGGGGGGCGGAGGGCAAAACTCTGCATGCGATAAAAATCCCTTCCGCTTCCCAGTAAGCCTCCATGGTGTCCTCAGCCCGCTGCCTCTCATGCAGGTCCCGCGTGTTTGATGCGCTACGCCGATAATGGCCTACTTAAAAATGTTTTCTGTTTTTTAAAGGCCACAAAGCCGGGAGGCCACGTCAACATCCAGACTTTTGCACAGGAATTTGAAAGGCCTTATGGTACCTGCATTTATGTGTGAAAAAGCTCAAATGAACACCCCCCCCCCCCTTAAAGTGAGTATTCATTTGCTGCTGTTTTTTAACCAGAGGCTTTTGATTTCATTGTGTGCTGTTTTTTTCCTTCCGTTTTACCTTTTGGTTTGGTTTTGTTTGAAAGCCTGAAAGGGAAAAAAGGCAGCCAGTCCATTGTTCAGTCTTTAGAATTCTGCAGAATTTTTTGTAGACCCAAACAGACCTAAGACAAGTCTTTAGCATGTCGCTTCTATACATAAAGGGTAGAATGGCCTATTGAAACGTGTTGCTTCCTGCTTTTTTTTGGGGGGGGGAGGTGGTTCATTCTGCTGTCTGAGCAGTTGGTTTGAGCTCCCCAGTGATTCACACCTCCAGCGAGATGCGAATGTGTTTTCTATCCAAATTACTAGATTAAGCCCTCAGAATGACGTGCGTGTCCTAAAGTAACAGAGGCAAGTCATCTGCATTACTCCTGTCTCTCTCTGCCCCTGTCTCTCAAATTAAAGTTCTAAGAAGCTTTATTGGCATGACTACATATTAGTATTGCCAAAGCAATTACAAAACACAGGAATATTGAATGAACATGCACATTTTTTAACAAATATAATTAGTACACAAATTAAGGCACTCTCTCTCTCTCTCTCTCTCTCTCTCTCTCTCTCTTCCCCCGTTTGTCCCTCATTCCTGTCTCTCTCTCTCCGTTTGTCCCTCATTCCTCTCTGTCTGTCTGTCTGTCTGTCTCTCTCTCTCTCTGTTTGTCCCTCATTCCTGTCTCTCTCTCTCTCTCTCTCTCTCTCTCTCTCTCTCCCTATGTTTGTCCCTCACTCCTGTCTCTGTCTCTCGCTGTCCTGCCCTGTCCTTGGAGAACCTATACACCCAGCTTTGCTGAATGCCTCTTCCTGCCCCGTGGCAGACGGGCTGTACGATGTGCGACACCTGACAGCCTTGTTTGCCATTCCTGTGGCCGTGGGGCAGAACCGCTTTGAAAAGGAGCTTATTGGGGGGAGCGATGTTGAGACAGCGTTGTGGCAGAGGCCACATCCGTGTTTTCCCAGGTGTCCTTTTGTGGTGTTCACCTTGTGCGGAGATCCTGAAAGTGCTTCAGATCTTGCCATTCTTCTCAAGATAATCTTCAGCAGAACATAGAAAAGGCAACTACAGCCTGCGAGAGCGTGTTCGGAAAACGTGGGGGGAATGCGCGGCCAATCGAGATCCGGTACCAGGCCGTGGGTGCCGTGTACCAACACACCTTTCATGGCTGGATTGTGAAAGTTATATTATGTGAAGTTGAAACATAGGCAAGCCCTTTCCCCATTCAGCTTTGCCAGTTGCATTGTTGTGTTCAGATCAGGGTCATTGAGCGGTTGGCTTAATGGCTGTTGGATGGTTCTCGTTGAACTCTACTACCCCCAGATCGACCTTGCTTTCAGCAGAACACGCGTTACGTTAAAACGCAAGCATGTAGGACCGGCGCGTGAGCTTACGTCCCCGTCAGGTCGCCACGTTACCGCTTTCCCGCATGAGTCACACCTGAACGCCTGCACGCGAGTGTTTGGACGCACGGGGCGCCGCTTGTCAAAGGAGATCTTCAACATGCGCTTTGGGCTGGGGATGTCGCTCAACCTGTACAAAGCGTTTTTTTCCTTACGTTTTGTATTATGGAAAAAAAACGTTTGTGTAACACAGAGGGAAAGTCCCCTTTGCTGTCGGAGGAGTCTGTTGGGTGTGATCCAGGTTGTTTTTTTTTTTTTGAGGCGTAGACGATGGAGCGTAACCAGACAGTGTTGTCTGTAACAGAATCATGTTGTCTTGTGGCTCACCCTCGTTTTGCACGTTATGCTGTGTTTAGTTCCATAATTCACACCCGCCCCTGCTGTCGGAAGCCTGCAGTCAACGCAACTCGTTTGGATAGCAGCTGAGAATGTGACAGACCCTCCTGCTGGCCTGAGCGCTCAGGCTTTACCGCACCGTGCTGATGTGAGCGCTCTGGCTTTACCGCACCGTGCTGATGTGAGCGCTCAGGCTTTACCGCACCTTGCTGATGTGAGTGGTCTGGCTTTACCGCACCGTGCTGATGTGAGCGCTCAGGCTTTACCGCACCGTGCTGATGTGAGCGCTCAGGCTTTACCGCGCAGTGCTGATGTGAGCGCTCTGGCTTTACCGCGCCGTGCTGATGTGAGCGGTCTGGCTTTACCGCACCGTGCTGATGTGAGCGCTCAGGCTTTACCGCGCCGTGCTGATGTGAGCGCTCAGGCTTTACCGCACCGTGCTGATGTGAGCGGTCTGGCTTTACCGCACCGTGCTGATGTGAGCGCTCTGGCTTTACCGCGCCGTGCTGATGTGAGCGCTCTGGCTTTACCGCACCGTGCTGATGTGAGCGCTCAGGCTTTACCGCACCGTGCTGATGTGAGCGCTCAGGCTTTACCGCACCGTTCTCTCTCTCTCTCTCTCTCTCTCTCTCTCTCTCTCTCTCTCTCTGATGAGTGATGGGACTTGCTGACAGGTTAAAGAGGCTGACAGGTTGAGGCTTTCTTTCCACAGAATGAGGGAATGTCTTGGTAAACCATGAGGTGGAGGGTCGTCACCGTGTGTGTGTGTGTGTGCATGTGCGTGAGAAGGACTCCTCAATAACAGTTAATAGTATGGGACACGCTACTCCTTTCTGTCACCCCTCACCTGCAGTAAGGGAGAGGGGTGTACCATGTTTCAGTTTTTGGGTTCTGGAAGTGACAGTACCATGAGCTTCTCTTTACATCGACAAAGTGGTACCGGCAGGCGCCTCATGGTCCTTATGGTGCCAGTGGCTGTCTGTAGTTAGTTTATCCACTGACATGTGACCCCCCCCCCCCCCTTGTCACGTGCCTGTGAACTGCCAAACGTCTGAGCGCTTTTTGTCTCACAATGTGCCAACACGGACAGGCCATTGCGACGTCCTCCCCTTCGTCTTGTTTGGCCAAGCCCGTTTATACAGCTGCACGCTTCGCAGAACCGTTCCAGGTGGGGTTCTGCTGTTGTCGGGTCTGTTTTGGACAGTCTGACTCGTACGCACGGCTCTGCTAGGACATGAACCTGGAACTGGAACTTTGCATGGTGACTATGGCCTTATTTCTGAGGAAAAACATCCTCGTCCCTGCCTGCAAAGTGAGGTGCCAAAACGTATCAAAAACTCAAGACATTCTCAAGAGGTCATAGTTCAGTGGATGCAGGCAAGTGTTTAAAAGTAAATAATGCTTACAAGTGGAAACCAGTCAGAGCTTCGACATCGGTCCTGCGGCCAGGCCTCTGTTGCTTGTAGATGTAGTTCTTCATTGTCAGACATCTGAGATCGTATTTGGCTGTTGCATGCAGTTGTGTTGCATCTTCGGGGATGACGTTCTTCTCCGCACCTGTTAACCGTGTTTCGCTTTTGTTTAAAGGCCTTGCAGTTACTCAGATGCGTCTCTCATGAGTGCATTTATCGCAGGTTTTATTACATATTATGTGGATTGTGCAGTGAAGAGGATTGTAAATATGCAGTATGAAATGTTCTTGACTTTTTTGCTTCAGACAGCAGTGGTGTAAGGTGATGGGACCTGAATGAGCCCCCCCACACCCCATGCTGTCAGAATACAGAGCTCCGTCCGCCTAATGGAGTGCAAGTGTGTGATTTAATGTGTAAGGAAGCTGCCGGGGAGAGCTGAATTGGTTTGTGGTGCACGTTACAGCTGGGTCTCTCAAGGTCATGGAAAAATGCAAACTGATATCCTCCATTAAAATGGGTCATATCTGTCATTGTCTGGGGGGGGGGGGGGGACGTTGTTATCAAGCTTTTTTATGTGGGCCT
>JABJVR010000013.1:2456949-2488638 GCA_025773905.1 Chitala chitala
TTTTATTTCGGTAATTTTGTTCCTGTGGGTGGGGGGGGGGGTGGCGACGTTGTTCTCAAGCTGTTTTCTGTGGGCCTTTCCATTTCCACGCCGAGCGCTCTAAAAACAGAAGGATAATGTTTAGAATGCAGCAAATCGTTTTTAAAGTACTGTCATGCTTTCTGCGTGTCGGTGGGCAGTGCGGCGCGAGTTGAAAACGCCCGACGTGCCGTTTCACTTCCTGACTTGCTGCGTTTCTCGGACTACCGCTAATGGCTACGGTAAACACCAGTATTGCCTGGAGAGGAGATTAACTCCCCGCGCCTTTTGTCCACGAGTCGCCACCCCGTCGTCTCTCTCTGGCTTGTCTCCGGGCCTCCCGTCAGCCCAGACCGTCGACGCTTGCCCTCCCGGTCGTCTCCATGGCGACAGCCTGTCTGACCTGGAAGGGTAGCCTGCGCACCAAAGGTTTGCCCTCCGGAAGTGAAGTCCTCCCAGAGTCGTTTGTCTTCCACGATTCACGGTGGCTAAACCATAAACCTCCCCCCACTTAACCCCCCCCCCATCAATTCCAGAGCCTGTAAAAACCCTCACAGGGTGCCTGTTTCACAGCGGAGACAGTGAGGCGGTGGCTTACCAATGGCTCCCCAGTATTCCTGATATTACACCAGTTCCGTTTAACGTGCAGGGTTTAGTTACATCAGAGGGAAGAGTGCAGTGACTGATCTGACAACAGCGTGCAGAGCCCCACCAGTGGGACCGGCCACACCATGCACTCGTACCACCCGTGCCTGCGTTCGCTCGCCAGGCTGCATCCGACAGAGTGGAAGGGTGGGTCTGCTGAGCGCTAACTGACAGCGAGTACTGGAGGGGAGCGTGTCTCGTTTTAAGTCGGGAGGGGGGGGGAAAAAGCACAAAAATAGTGACAGAAAGCGCTCGGAATGAGCCCCCTGAAGCTGTGGAAACCTGAGCACGAACAGGCCTGAAGGGCTAAAAAATACGTGGAAAAGTGTGACGAGCTAAACGGAACAACGCCAGCGGCCGTGCGGTTTCAGTAGACCCCTGTGGAGCCCCCACCCCCTCGCGAAGGTTTGGCCAGAGGTCAGAATGTCTCTCACATTTTTACAGGGCCAACTGGCATGCGAGCCGCCTGCCCCCCCAGCTGTCACGACACTGTAAGGCGATCGTGCCTCACCGAGGCCAGCGTTAATTTTGCGTATTCTGTTGCGCTCCCCAGAGCTGATCCTCTCTGTGACCGATCTTGGGTTCTGAGGTGCTGGACTCGCAGCTGCAGCTGGGTCTGCGGGCGATGGCAACAATAACGTGTCCCACGTGGACGCTTGCCGTGCTTCGGGGAGCGGATCCACAAAATAAATATGTACGTCCACATTTTCCTGTGTGAACCGTTAAAAGCAGACCATCTGGATGTGAGTGGCGGGCCCAAGCTTATGAGTATGTAAGCGCCTTGTCCTCTGCGCGTTCTGAAGACACGCAGTACATAAATGTCTGGCGGGGGCTAACGCCCACGCCGTACATATGATCGGATCAGTGCCGGACGTCACTCGGATTCTCAGAGTCGGCTGTATTCTGGTCTCTGTTTGTCTGAGCCCGTGTGACCGTTCCCTGCTCCACGTGGTCTGGCCTGAGCCCTTTCTTTGGTAGACAGCAGTGAAAGTCACGATTTAGTTTTACCACGTGACCGTTGTGGTCCCACTTCTGCGTTCCCTAAAACGCCGCAGCAGTGTGAGAAAATCAGAAGCGCAAGAGTGTGCGGTTAAGTTCGGCCCCGCGGCAGGAAGACCTCCAGCCGGCGACTCTCTGAGGAAGTGGAGAAGATTAACGATTGTGTCGGAAAAATTACTGCTTTTGTACAGAGAAGGGCCGCTGTGCAGATGTGCTTTCTGGGTGAGGGGCAGGGGGCTGCCCTGTGTGATCCCAGAAGGCCCTCTCCCCAGTTCTCTGGCCCCCAGGATGCCGCCATGCCTTCCATTCGGGCTTGTCGCCACCTCCCTCCACTCTGCCTTTCTCTGGCTCCGTGATCCGACTGATCCTGTCCTAACTGCTGCGGGTGTGCTTCCTTCCTGTCTGCTTTTTAATTTTAATACCTGCCTGTCATCCCCCCCTCCCTTGTCCTTTTTTTTTTTTTACTGCCCTTGCCGCATATCCAGTAATTACCACAGCAAAGCCCTTTCATTTTGAGCCCTGGCAATTATCTGTGCGGAACACGTTCAAATTGCTTCCAGTTAGTGGAAGGGCTCTTTGGAACCGGAACAGGCCGCGCTTGTCCTCGACTGCGGTGTCACAGCCCTGGTGAGAACCAGCACGAGAGCTTCAACGCCGTGTCTCTGTCAGTACGGGAAAAACAAACACACACACACACACAATTATAGATAAAGGTCATCTGGCCAGAAGTGGCATAATTTCCATTTTTCTCTCACTTTTGAATTAAATCTTTTTTTTCCCCAGGTAGTAAAAATAAATTTATGAGTGGGGGCACAGAGGATTGTGTAGTTTACCATAACAAAGTGCAGTTTTAGAGGTACGACTGGCTTGCTGTACCTTGACAAATTACTGTTACAAGAAAGGGGAACGTCTTGGCAAGACAGTGCTCAGGAAAAGCCCTATGCTGGAGTGACACTAACATTCATCCCTACATTACAGCTATTGAACAGTTTTGGTTTTTGTGCATTTTAAATTTAAAAAATTTACTGATTGTCGTTGTGACATCTGATTGGTGATCACTCCACCGCTGATGACATTGGTACTGTGGTAAGATGTGCCCCCAGGATTGGGTCCTTGGCTTTACCCTGGATGTAATTACCCCCCCCCCCCCTCGATCTGTGCTGTGTTCTGGACCTGTGCCACTAACTGAAGTGTCCCTGTCCATCTGTAGTGGGGGGGTGGGGTACTAGGGGGGTACCTTGTGCTGGTAGATTGTGCTAACCAGTCAGAGGGCTTGGGTGCCTTTACCAGCCCTCTAAACCCACAGCAGGTTCCGGATAGCAGAAATTCCTTTCATACTGCTGCCTCCTTAATCACAGCGTCCGTTTGTGCTGACTTTGTAAAGGTGCAGGGAGACTGATTGTAAGGTGCGTATATGTGAAGGTAATCCCCCCACCTCTCTCTCTCTTTCTCTCTCTCTCTCTCTCTCCCCCCCCCTCTGACTCCCTCTCTCTCTCTCTCTCTCTCTCTCTCTCTCTCTCTCTCTCTCCCCCCTCTGACTCTCTCTGTCTCTCTCTCTTGCTATCTGCCCTCCTTCCTGTGTTGAAAGGGAACACAGAGTGTTTTCAGTGCATGAAAGGCTTGGCGCTGTCAGCAGGGTGCGTCCAGCGGGGTTTGTGGGACGCACTCGATTCGGGCCTCTGGTGGGAGGGGGAGTAGGGTTTTAGCAGCTAGACTGTGTGGTTGTAGATAGAGTTAAGAGGTGGTTTTTCCTGCGAGTTCAAGATTGTGGTTGTGTTCAGGAGCAGCTGCTTGGGGTTTGAACACGAGTGAGAGTACAGTGCGGGGGGGTCCATTTAAGGGAGGAAAAAAAAACGGGTTTGTCACCCTCCAAAAGAGCTCCGGTTACAGTTGGGCAAGCAAAAGAAGGACATGGACCGTCACCTTGACTACCGTGACATCCAACACCAAGCAGCACCTTGGCAACAACTCTTTGGCAAGGGCAAGGGGGGGTTTACGATGCACAAAGCCATGGTGCTAATTGCTGTTTTGGTGGAGCTGCTTAGACCTTAAGCCTTTCTTTCTTTTTTTTTGATTTGTGAAATCTCCTCCGGGCTGTAACCCCCACCCTTTCCCCCCACACACACACACACACACGCACATGAACACGCTACCTCACCAACATGCTCTGTTGCAGTCACGCTAGGCTGTAGCCTGGCATTCCTGTGTTTTGGGCAGACTGAGAGGTTTTGAGGGTGGGGGCGCAGCTCCACCCGGTGTCAGGCACCCCTTCCTTTTTCATTTCCATCGCTATCTTTTTTTTTAAGACAGCTGAAAGTGGATGTGTCCTGCATGCCCCTTCCCACTCCCGTGTTGAGTAAAGACTTGTCATTCACTGGAGGGCGGGGCTGCGAGAGGTGGAGATAAGCCGCGTTGACGGGCAGGCGTCCCTGGATGGTGTCTGTCAGCACTCTGCCAACAGAAGCCAGACTCCTGGAGGGGTCTGGGCTGTGGGGCAGGGGGAGTAGTGAATTTGGAAGTGGCAGATCAGCCCATCTTATTCAACATCTTCTGGGCCTGATTTCAGAGGCTGGTTCTACTGTTTAAGGAGCCAGTCTTCAGTGCTTGTGTGTGTGTGTGTGTGTGTGTGTGGGTGTGTGTGTGTGTGTGGGTGTGGGGGTGGGTGGGTGGGTGTTGGGGAATGTTGTCACGTTGGAATCATTCAAAAAGTCCAAGGAATTTTGCGACTGTCTGTAAATAAAGTGGACACTATAATATAACCCCCGTTTATTTGAATGCTTTGATGAATATCTTCAAAGGAGATCACGTGTCACCATCGTGGACCACTGTAGATGCCCTTTATGGTGATATTTACCAATTTTGAAAGTGTCGCGCCATTATATCAGTGAAACCAGTTACACTCGAAAGCACACAACCTCTTCCTTGATCTGGCATCTGTCCAAGATCATCACAGCAGGAATCATGACTGATTGAGGTGGCGTTTTGGAAAACACAAGTGAGCTTCCAGATGTTTGTTTGTCCTTACAGTTAAACATCTGAGCTCCTAGGTCGTCCCACAGGTGTACATCAAGCTGCAGGTTTTGATTCAGGTGTGGGCCGCCCTAGACAAGAGTCACAAGTGTGGTCATGCCCATGTCATTATTGTGACCTTTTTGCGCCCGGGCGCCTGGCCGTCTGCCTTTGTTTTAGCAGCGTTGTGCGGTTCTTTAGATTTCAGGAAGTCTGCAGCACAGCTTGATAATGGGAGTACTGGTGTGACTGGGACCAGGTTGTCAGGGTTGCTGGGGGGGTAGTGCAGAGTTCATGGAACCTTGTCTACCTTGTGAGGGTCCATGGGTGTGTTGGGTGAGGAACGTGATAGGTTATGTGGTGGAACAACGGTGTTAAGCCTACGTGTTAAATAGGGCTGGACCTTCTCTGGGACTAATTGGACGTCTGTGGAGGTTTTTCGGGGTGGGGTGGGGTGGGGGGCCTAGTTCCTGTTCCTCAGGTAGCTGTTAATGCACTTAGTAGAACAGCGTCTTGGCTCTCCCCACCATTTCAGGCGCTGGTTTGTGGATTGCCGTGCTCAGGGCAGGTCCAGGCTGTGTACCAGGGGCAGACGGGTCTGGCCCCCTGGCTGATGAGGAGAAGGAAGAGGAGCAGAATGAAGTTTGGGAGGGTGGCGCCATACATCACAGAGCTGTAAAGCGTTTGTGTAGCTTTACGCTTTCTCCTGTCACAGTTTCATTACAGTATTTATTAGGGGCTTCTGCGGTTTATTGTGTCGTTTGATTGTGTCTCGACATGCATCCTTTGCGTCTGAAGTCCTTCAGAATTAGGCAGCAGTTTGAAACTGTTAAATTTAACTGTGAATTTTATAGTATTAGTTTTTTAAAAAAGGCATTTTGTTGCAGTGACAGGTCTGGGCTGGGTGCCCGTTGCCCAGTTAGTGTACTGATGGCACGTTCATACGTGTGTGTATGTGTGTGTGTGTGTGTGTGTTTGTGGAGGGGGTGCATTGGAGCTGACACTGGTCTGCAGTCGGTCCCAGTTTGTACAAACCCTTTGTCATTTAGTTACATGCGGAGGGCGGTGGGCACAGGCCCAGCTGGAGGATTACCCCATCTTTACAGGGGGGCTATAGAGCGCCTCCCCCCTCCCGGCTTATTGTCAGCTGCCTCGGGTCATGGATCCTGTTGTTTCTCACCGTCTCGCTAACTGGATATGTGGAGCCGTCTGTTCTGTCGAAGAAATCTGCCACTGTCAGTGTAGTTTCTTTTTGTAAGGGAGTTTTCCAAAAGCATTTCCTGTGTTTGCTGGGAGAGAGAGATAGTGGGGAACTAATAACAGCAGGAGAGGTGGGAGTTACGGAGGGGAGCTGCAGGGAGACAGTAAAGAAAAGAATTCCTGACATTTCTTTTTGTCCTGGGAACACTGAAGCTTAGGTGACTGGCCCAGCTGGTTGCCGGTTAAGACGGCCGTCCCATCTCGTCCCGTCCCGCGGCGGTCCGCAACGCTAACAGGTTACAGAAAGCAGGCGTCTGTGGGGTTTAAGCGGACTGCGGGCCCAGTAGGAGTACCGCGTGGGCTGACAGGATGTGCATTAAGGGCCTCTCTCTAAAGCAAACACGCATGCATTTAATGACAGTGTTTTATTGCTTTATTTCAGGGACCCGGTGAGCTGAGATTTCAACATCGCTCTGCCTAATTTCCTCTTCTTTTCTGCACCTCGCCGAATCGCAAATTTATAGGTGCACACAGACTTTTTGTCCCGCTGTGTCTGTGAGTGTGAATGAAATGGGACTGGAACAGGTGAGGAGTCCAGGTGTGTCGTTCCGGTGGGAGGTTCACACAATACTCAGAGACTGCTGCAGGTTTCTGTACCTTCGCTCCAAGTCTTTGCACAAGTAGACCACTTCAGTAGTTCATCCAGCCCATAATTATGTGAGTATTTAGAGCACACATCTGTGCAGAAGAGGTGCTTTTCAAATCACGTTGCATCAGATCGGGTCTGTGTTTGTCTGCAGTCGAATTTTATATGATTAGAGTTGTCCAGATAAGGTTCTGCAGAATGTACTCGGTTTTTTGTCATTCGATTCAAAAACGGAGGGAAAACGTAAAATACGGAAGACTTCGGTGTGTGACAGTGCCACGTGTTGACAGAGAGCAGGTATTCAGTCCCCCACAATGCAATGCGGCCGACAGGTTGCGATACCCCAGGCACGTCGCGGAGGAAACTGGCACGAAACACATTTAATATGTAACAACCCCCCCTCCCTCGCCCCCAGCTGGCTCATCTGCCCCAGGGATTGAAGTGTTTGTTAAACACTTGAGCACGGAAGACATGCGTGAGGGGAAACGGAAAGAAAGAGCCAGTGCGTGTGCTTCGATCCGCCAAGGGAACCAATTCCAGACATCGCTGACCCCTCGAAAAGGCGCTCTGCGGACTGTTACCGGCACGACAGGCAAGAAACCTGCGTCATTCATGCGGGCCGCCTTGGCATTCACACGGCTCATGTTTTCACAGCCTCCGTCATTAATAATAATAAATTTTTGCAGGTTTTTGTCGGCCTCCCACTGCCTGAACGTATCAAGAACTTTGATTTGTTCTGGAGTTATGGCTTTGAGGAAAGCTGGTATAATCGTTTGTAGTGTTTTGCGTTGCGAAACAGAAACTGCATACTTTAGGAATTAGACTGACACAAAGTGTTGTGTAGATCATGTCCCGCTACATCCGTTTTGGTTCGTCCCAGATTTTTTTTTCCTTTCCTCTTTTTCTTTCCACGCCCAGAGCGCTCCGCTTCACTGCACAAACGTGTAATTATCGCCTCACACAAAGGACACACGACTCCGTTTGTGGCTTGGTATTACTGCATATACTTCAACGATAAATAAACACTGAATATTTGCACAGTAGCTCTCAAATATATGAAACATTAATTATGCTGGGACACCTGCATTCTCTAAAACGTACTCCTAAAAAATTAACACTTGCAATTTTTTATTCTTTTCTGTGTGAGACGAAGATCGTCAATGCTGTGGTTTTCAGACAAAGAGCAGGATAGCCCCCCCCCCCAAACCCCCCCAGGGTTGAACAGGCAGCTTCAGGTGGAATGAAGGGGTTATAAAAGCAGCCGTCAGGTCTGGGCCAACTTGCCAAGCCAAGTATTTTAGTTGGAAGTCGTACCTCCTGAACTGCTTGAAAACAGGAAGTATCTCTGTTAGGTGATGAATAGTCCTGCTCTGCGGAAAGGCAGAATTGGCTTTCTTAACCTCAGGCCAATGAAATGAGTTCTGCAGCCTCTGGCTGTGTCCCGCGGCTGTGCAGGTGCGTGCCCGCATGCACGTGCCCGACCCCGCTCGTGCGATCACCGTGCTCTGAGCGCCAGGACGCCGGGACGCAATCGAGTCACGAACTCCTGTGTTGGAACGCAACTGCCATGGACGCTGTGACGCACATGCACAGCTGCCGGTCGGCGTGACGATGCTGTCGTTGATGCACGGCCGGTCCAGGTGACAGACAGCAGTCACCTTACCGCCTGGCCGTGTTTGTTGTGACACCTGCTCTGCAGACAAAGGCCTCTCTCTGATGTCAGTGAATAAGGATTTTTGGGGCATAAACATGTATACAAGTATGCAAGTGCGTCTCTGTCTGTATTATCTGGTACATTTTTGACATAAAAAACAAAAACTTTTCATCTCCAGAGAGCGAGTCCAGGCAGATAGTGTTGCTTCTGGAAGGAACTCCACCTATCTCAGAAGGCCCACACAATTACAGGCTCTGATGTGATTCATGTGAACAGCAGGACGACCTGCCTGCCCTGCAGCCATTCGTGTTCCTCTGCTCATCTTAGCTTTCCTCCAACAATGCCTGCTGTTTTCTCCAGTTTGCTGGCCGTGGTTAACGCTTGTCAGTAAATTATGCTCGTGTATTTTTACACTCAGGTGTGGCGGCGATGTGTGCAGAAATTAAACTAAATGTACTGAGAAAAGTTATTCTAGAATATTCCATGTTTCTGAAGTTATGTTGAGCATGATGTAGTGAAAGTGGTTTAAAACAGCTGGCGGTGTCTGCATGGCGTGCCTTCGTGTTTTTGGAGGGGAGCAGCTATGCGCACAAGACCGTCAGATAAGCGGGAAAACATGCGAGAGGTCGCGCAGGTTTCTCGCCGCATCTGTCGCATGCACGTCCGAGCGAGACCAACACAGGAAGCGTCCCTAGTGCGATCGCGGCCGAGTGCCACACGCCCTTCGCACTGCGGCGACAAAAGCGGTCCCCGGCGTGGACAGGGAGAGCGGAAAGGCCACGTTCCCACGTCACCCTGTCCCTGTTACCGCAAAAAAAGTCACACACTGCTGTGTTTGTCGTGCCATTTTAGGAAACGGAGGCTTCTGTTTAGCTTTTGAGTTTTTATTTTTTTTTACATGAACACAGAAAGTGTGTTATTGACTCTGCTAGTGTCATCGGCTTTAAATGTAGTGCTAAAGAGAGATTCGACATTTGATGGTTCCCTTTAAAGTCTGACTGTATCAGCACAGTGGCTGTGTAGTGTGTAGTGAAATGTAAATAAATCACACTACTGTTCGTGTTTGCTGAATGTATTTCATGATGTGAATGTGACCTTTGACCCAGCGATGTTAATGCAGTAACGCTCATTCTGCTTCCCCATGTAAACAAAGCTGGCCCGATGAGGATGGTTTAATTCATATCAATGGACATGCCTTTTTGACACGGAGCTTTTGCAAACAGGGTAAAAGATAGTAAGTGGTGATAATTGTTTTGTTTCTTTTTTTTTTGCTTTGTCATCATTTTGTTCCCATCCTCCCTTCCATTTTCATTCGTCTGTGTAGCTCCCATTTTTGTCAGTCACTGTATGTGTGTGTGTGTATATATATTTATAGGTGCATATATATATATATATATATATGCACCTATAAATAGAATTACCACCATTTCACTACAAAAACCTGGTTGTCTTTGTTGTCCACTCCCGCTACGTTCCTTCCGTGCGTAGTCTCTTGTTACACGTCTCCCTCCGTCTTGTAACAGTGCCACACGGTGATGGTATGTACACGTAACTTGTAAAAGTATGCTTTGGCCGTCTGATAATAGCAACTAAAGAAGCGTCGGATGCTTCACTGCATCTGTTTACCTTCCTTACCTAGTAAGTTAGTTAGTTAGTTCCTTCGTTAGTTCATTCTTTATTCATACCCAGTGGGATGTTTTGTTGTTCCGGTTGTGGATAATGTAATGGTGGGTTACAACTCTACATAAGAACTAATAAGAAAACGTTTCTAAAAATATATAGGAAGTTAGAAATAAAGATAGTGACGAACATAATACTGCACATTTCTTAAGTGTTCATGAGTGGTTCAGTGTACTTATGGCTTCGGGGAACTAACTGTTTTTCGGTCTGTCTGTGCGTGATTTAATAGCGGTTGTCCCATAATGTCTTCCAGAGGGCAGCAGTTCAAACGAATGGCAACCAGGGTGTGTGGGGTCCCTGAGGACGCTGCAAGGTCTGCTAAGGCAGCGGGATCTGTAAGTGTCCTCCACAGATGGGTGGACACTGCCAATCGTTTTCTGGGCAGCAGAGCTAACCTTCTCCAGCTGTCTCTTCACCTGGCTGCAGGAAACAGAGAAGGGACTGGGGGGTGTAGATGGAGCCTCCGTGTTGCTAGATGTGGTGGAGCAACAGGGGGAAGGTGGTGGAGCTGTGTTGGAGTCCCTAGTGGGGGTTGGGGGGTGTTGATAAGGACAGTGTGAGCTGCTGGTGTTGATCACTGGTGAGGTGTGAGAGGGAAGCAGCTGTGTATACAGGAGGGGGACAGGGCGGTGGGTGTGTGGAGTCTGTGTGGCTGAGGGAAAGGGGGGAGGGGCCAGCTGTGGGTCCCGTTCCAAAGCTGTTGAAAAACTGGTTCAGCTCTCTTGTTGGTTCTTCTCATGTTCCCCTCAATCTGGTCCTCTTTGACCTTAAAGCCAGTGATCTTTTTCCTCCCAGACCACACGTTCCTCACATTGCTCTGTTGGAGTTGGTTCTCGACGCAACGCGGTAGTGTGTCCTGTCAAGCCCACAGCTTCACGTCAGACCAATCGTTACACGTCCCAGGGTTCATCCCAGTGAACAGGTGGGACGCTCTAGTAGAACTCGCGTGAAGGTCCTCGCGTTTACGCCTGCGAAGCCAGGTGTAGTTCTGCAGCCCCATGCCTCTGCGTTACTGTGCTCTAGCGCAGTACCCCTCCCGTCTGCTGCTGCCCTTCGCAGCGGGGACCTCCGTCAGGCCGGCTCTGCACGGATTGTAGCGCCTCAAGTGGGAGCCTCAGGATGCCTGAGAATAACACCCTAGAAATTTCTGTTTGTGAAGTACCACATTGTGAAGCCTCCTGTTTGACCATGGATTGTGTGCACATATATGTTTACCTTAGGTTGCTGTCTGTCCCAGCCTGAGAATAAACATGTATGTTGCATGTTAAAAATGTTGTCAACTGGGCCGCTGTGCTGGGTAAGGAACCTAAGCCCATTCTAGCTGGGATCTGTCTCACACAAGACCCAAGGATGGTCGCAGACTTGGAGCTCATTTTGACACATCTACCCCACCCAGGCTCTAATGCGCCCAGGACGGCTGGACCGCATCATATATGTGCCGTTGCCAGACGCCGCCACCAGACGGGAGATCTTCAGGCTGCAGTTCCGCACCATGCCTGTAGCCACGGATGTTTGCGTGGACGGCCTGGTGGCACAGACTGAGCGCTACTCCGGTGCCGAGGTGAGACATCCGAAATTATTCAGGAAATGTATTTAATATTAATAAACAAAATAAGGTGTGCCACTGTCAGTCTGCATTTTACACGTCTCTCGGTGGCCAACCAGATGCACGCCTGGAGTTTACAGTGCTTGTGGCTTAGTAACAGTAGCAGTTAGCCAGCCTGTGGCTCTTGTTGAGTGAAACCATTTTAAAATCTAAATACAAGATTTAAAGCTCCTGCCCCACGGCGTGTGAGCTTTACGAGGTAATATTTCATGTAAAAATAAATATTAACGCTAACCACTCGATTTCTTTATTATTGCTGGGATTATGTGTGGACTGTTTGCTTTTCCATGGCCTGAAGTGGAGATCTTAACGACTGAGGCTAGGGGATCTGTCCAGCTCTTGGCGAGAAATGTTATTTGTTCGCGTGGCAGCCTTGGCGGGGGCCTACACAGCGACAGGGGGGCCCTGCTGCATTTGGGCTGTAACTGAGGCCCAACGCACAGGTCTCTCATTGTGTGGGGAAAGAGGAGCTGCCATATTTGGCTGGGGGGGCACTGAAGAGGGGTCAAAGTTCACAAGACTCTTTTCTTGATACAGCCCATTCAGGGTTTGAGAAGTTGTGTTCAGTCACCATTGCATGGAAGCCTGTTTCCAAAAGCCACAGAACTTGACCATTTACCAATAATCACAAAGCTAATAATGTTGCAGCAAATACTAATTTCTCTATGGAGAAAATTTGCGTTCTCCTCTCTGGCTTTTATCCTGTTCATATCAGGTGTTCCCTCAGAGAACGTTTCACATTACCAGGGATTGCTGGGTGTTCATAACACTGTTTGACGTCAGCGCTAAAACCCACAAATGCCTCTAATATGGCCTGACCGCTTGACCACCATGCGCTTATATTCGTGATACAGACTGCCTGGCCACATTTAAATCTCGCCGTAAGACCCCTCTCTTTGGAAGTGCATTTCATTGTGATTCTTCATCATGTTTGTACTGGGTTTTATCTGAGTATTGTCACGTATATCGTACTATATGTTGTTGTTTCTTTTCTGTATGGTGATCATAGGTGCTGGAAAGGTGCCCTTTAATTAATAAAATTTATTAGTAGTATTATTATTATTAATTCTGTTACGTATCCTAAGTTGCCATCCTAAATTAAGCTCTGCTGTAGGAAGAAGACAGGCTTGTACTATTAGGAGAGGATGTGTCAGTTCCAGGTAACGTAGGAGCGGCGCTCAGAGGAAACGGATCTGTAACCATCATGGCCGTCAGTGCATACAGGTGGCCAAGACAGTGATCCGGACAAGAACCCTGATCGTAGGTGGTGTCCGTATCTGAACCATGTTCACCCCGTGGGTGTTGACTCCCAACCCTGATTGGATTCATATTCTCTTCAAATCTCTAAATGCAAAAAACAAAGTAGTGTTGAAGGTGAAGTTCATGGTAGCTGCGTCGAAGCTGTGTGTTTTTTATCAGCATAATCAATCAGGGGAAAAATATTGGTGCGATTCTTTTCTTCCTTTCTTCCTTGTCATGTGGCCCGCAGCTGTGGCTAGGCAAAGCAATTTTCCCCCGGGATTAATAAAGGTCTTTGAATTCGAGTTTGTATCGTGTGTGTCTATATAAATTTGCGATTCGTTTTGAAATTTAGGTCAATGCCATTTATTTAGCTACTTTGACGTTCGTTTGGTTGAAAACAGGAATTTTCAGTTAGACAAGAATAAAAGACAGTTGAACGTGTCAGGAAGAGAGGATGAATGTTTCTTGTTGTCAGTCCCTGCTGTGTTGATGGTGGGGGGGGGGCAGCACAGCTGAGGGCGGCTGTTTGCTCTGGCACAGCAGCTCCAGCTGTACCACGCACCCCCGAGCGTTTCCGTAGGACACGCAACTGCGGCGTGGAGCCATCGTAAATCTCGTCCCCTCTTATTGAAATTTGAAGTGGGTCCGCTGAGGCAGTGGAAGAATGCTTGTGGCCCAAAGCCCTGGAGGTCTTGTGAAGGAGCAGGCCCATCTGGAAGCCACCTCCAACTTATGGCATGTACCACATATACCAGGCCTGAGAGGTCTTTTAAAGAATTGCATAGACTGAGAGGTGTTTTTAAAACCATTTAACTTTTCTGGGAATACTATTTTGAAAATAGACCTGCGTGCTGTTGAGAATCCATTTAATTTTCCATCCTTACCTCGTGTGACAGTGTTGTCATGGTGATACTCAGATCAGCCTGTGTACACAATCCCAGCGGATGCGTGACAGACTCAGGTGGGGGTGTGTTAAGCTCAGCCGATTGACATGGGTCCTCCAGAGCCTCACCCAAGGTGCAAATCTGAATTGCATTCCTGGGAATTTGGACTCGTTTTTCAGGGTGAATTTTGTCACCTGCTCCAGGGCAGAAGCCTGTTAAAATTGGCTCTTCCTCTTCGGGGGATCATCCCCGTAGCGACATCTGGTTTCCCAAGCCAGATCTCTTTCCCCCCGTCTGTCCAAAAGGCAACACTTGATACCGTAATTGCATTGTGTTGTCATAAAGGGGGGGGGGTAGCTGCCGGGGAGGTTAACGCTCCTCATTTACAGTTTTGTGATCATGCCCTGACAGGAATTACCCCAGGATTTATGAACATGCGACTTTCAAAGGAGCACTCGGAAAGCGATTCATTCCCGCCCTCCGAGTCTCCATGCTGTGGTGTGTTTGTTCGACAACGGTCTTTTTTTGGGGGGGGGGGGTCTGCAGTGTGCTGATGTAAGGAGGATGTGACACCTACTGATCTCTCACCTGGAAGACCTGGTTGCCATGGTTGTTATGGCTGTAAAATGGAATGTTGAGTGCTGCTTCCTCTTCTCTGCACCTCTTAGGATTCTGGGTAATCTGCATCTACTCTATGCCCGCATATTTGTTTTGTTTGCTGAGCCATTGCAGGATAAAACAGCAGCGATCAAACAATCGAAAACATAACTGGTCCTTTTTTTTTTTTCCAGTTCATCGCAGGGAGAGGTTGGGTTTGTTTTTTTTTTTTTTTTAACAAATCCATGTTAAAATATTTTCAAGACATTTTATGCCTGTTTTTTTATCTTCAGTTTTTAAAATAAATAGTCAATGTAAGGTACTGTTTACATGTGGATTCTAGACACGACGCTCCACCAACCTTTCAGTACAACACTGCTTAAATCAGTTTAGTTCATTTCTGTTTTCTTCGTTACACATGAAGTATTTTCATTTGCTTTTTTTTCTTACTTGAGCAAGATTTTCTCTGTCAAGATCTGAAGACTAAGGAATGGATGCTTCATAAATTTCAGAATCATCCTAGACCCCACCTCTGATGTGACTTTCATACAGAAAGTAATTAGATTTGCATGGGGTTCCACAATAATGCTGACAAAGACACCTCACTTCAGTTCTTCACTCCTCGTTCACTGTTCTGTTTTTTCTTTGTCTTTTTCAGAATAATATAAAGTCAGTCTTGTGACAAGTCTACAAGACTCTGGATGAGTAACAGAGGAATGCACAAAGAACATAACTAAAACTAGAAGTTTCTTTTACTGTCGGAATAAGTACCAGATTTACAGGTTTTTGTTAATGTGAAAGAAGCTTATTCATTAAATAGCCCGGTATCGTTACGTCCATTGTAATGCAGCAGGGGTTTTGGGGTGTTTTTTTTAGCACAACCCAAACAGGTGCAGTGGACCCATTGTCCCACACGTTCTTGTTTTTGTGCTCCAGACACAGAAATAACAGGGGTCGGTCCACATCCACACATGTGCGTGTCTTGTTATACACGGTGACATTTTATTAGAAGCTTTTGAACTGGGGACAGCTAGAACTCTATTGTTCTGTTTTTCCTCTAAAACAAACTGTCCTTTTCCAACACCCGTTGTTTACTTTCCCTCTTGAGTTGATTTATCCTGCTTTTATTGTAACGACACGTGTATGTATTCCTAATGAAGCAGAGCGTGACTTGTGATTCACTTTTTAAAAATATGCGTGCCGTGGGGTGAAAGAGCACAGTTACCTTGCATTCCCTCCAGCAGAACCTGCATCCCCAGATCTGTATCAAGGTGCATCTCATGGGGTTTATATTACGGGTGGAGTTGTGATAATTGGGCTGAATTTGTGTAATTTGCTTTTGAGTGTGACGGCATTGTCCTATTAGAGCACGGCTATTAGTCATTACAGACTACATGTACAAGTACGTGGGAAGGACTGTTAGTCTGTTGTGTAATCATAGACTGAAGTCACAGATTTGTAAACTTTCCAGTTAAAATTTTCTTTTGTTTTATGATGACCTGGTACACACTAACCTGGCGTAAACTTACTGCTGGTTTCCACCTCGATCTGTCGATTTGCTGTCCGGGGTTGGATTAACTTGCGCCATTGGAGTATTTTGTTGAGTCGGACCACAGGCTGCACGGTCCAGACTGACCCACAGTCCCATTGCACAAAGAGGATCATTCCAGCTGCTCGGAGTGTACCATCACGGCCGTGGAAACGGACCGCGATTTGCAGCGACTCATTCCAGGCAGCTACGGTTACACCGCGCCGCAGCATTTGGCAGAGTGGAAATTGAATTTTTCCACGGAGAGCCGAGGCAGATTCGTGTGGTGTTGTTGAGTTTCCCTTGGCTGGAAAGCGCAGGGCGGCCTGTCCCTGCAAGAGAGGAGGTGACCCCAGGGGAGGGCAGAGGGAGCTTTGTGGGGCAGGTAGCCTAGCATTTAAGGTGATTGGATTGGGGGCCAAGAGATGGCAGGTTAAAAATCCCAGAGGCAGTGAGGGGGGAGGACGTACACAGGCACAAAGCCACAAGCCAAATTCGCTCCTGATTTCAGTGAGAGTTTGACAGAAAGGGGAGAATGAGAATGAATTTAGCAGCTGACAGCACATCACTGTACAATGTCTTGGTCATCATTTTATTTTTCTGCAGACACCTGTGTGATGGTGTTTTTTGCATGAATGTGTTGTGCAGTCTTTAACATTTCCTATGAATCATTCCAGTATTAATGGAGTAAATAGCTTGGTGTGGTTTTCCATGAAAGACAGATGTCACGTTGGCTGATCAAGAGAAAATGATGCAAAAATAGTGTTAATTTAGTGTGATGTGTAATGGGAGGTAGTACTCTGCACTGTCCGCAGTCTCGCAGTTTGTTCTTTTACTGACAAATGTTCATAAGGAAATGTAAAGAAAATCATTTGCCTCTTTTGGGTAATTAGGAGAGGTTCATTAATGTCTCAAGGGATAACTAATATATACAAATGAATAAATCGATCATTAAAAGTCAGTATACTCGTAAATGGCCATTAAGGAATGATGCGTGTGTGTGTGACAGTTAACTTTTTAAATGGTAAAATATTTTGGTCCTTTTGAAATTATTTTGTCTGTTAAATATTGTTCGTTCATTTAGCAGACGCTTTTATCCAAAGCTACTTACAACATTCCACATGCATGTTACAGTTAGCTAGCGCTAGGCATCTTGCTGGCGGCTGGGCTGGGATTCGAACCGGGAGCCCTCTGCAAACCAACCTGATATTCTACCCATTGAGTCACCGGGTCGTATTTATTCGAACTGACTGTCTTCTGTTTTTAAGCCTGTCCCTTTGCGGCCCGTCATCGCCGGCGGTCGTTTGTTCTGTCACTGTGTTGTAAACCAGCCGGTGTCAGTCGCCCCAACGCTGCCCTTGTGAGACGCCACAGGGAGGCGAGTCAGCGGTTGCACGGCCTTGTCCGGATTGATAACGAGGCTGTTTGTTACTCTGAACAAGGCCTTGTGGCTCCAGCCTGGCAGGAGGACGTCTGTGGTTTAGACCGACTTCAGGGTGACTTTGTTAACAAACGAAGCACATAACACAGATTGTGTGTGTTATCATTGTACTTGTGTGGGTGGAAGTGTGGATTATGATTGGCGGGATGCATCTCTCGTCCAGATGTTGTTCTCATCTCTATAATGTAGAATTAGCTGCTGGTGTGGGTGGCTGATCTTTAACCAAGTTTCAGGCTTTTGTCCAGCTACAATTGTGTGTTTTAGACACTGTTTCTGTAGCCCTGTTCTGTATTGTGGGACACTGCAGATTAACATGTCATGCAGTGTAAACCTTGTCATCTGGGAGGGGCAGGTGGATTATTACATGAGTGTACTCACTCACACACACACACACACACACACACACACACACACACACACACACACACACACACACACACAGCCTCATTCATCTCACCCTGTCAACACCGTACGGGCATGTTTAGTAAACATGCCAACTGTGCCCAGGTGGTTGGGGGCTCAGCTCTGTGTCATGGCGTTTTTGTGGCCCCCAGTGCCCGGCGCAGGTGTTCCAGTGGAAACCCCCCCACCCTGTCTGTTTACATTCCTCAGTCCTGTTTGCCTTTAGCTCTCCGGTTCCTTCTGTGCCACAGTAATTATCGCCCCAGTGTTTTGGGTTATGGTCCCATTTTTAGCACGGGACACTTGTGTGCCATCCTGGGGGATGCACACCTTCTGTTTGGGAATTATTTTATCTGTCTGTTCAGGCACAGATTTAATGTGACAGTCCCTCCTTTCACTGGGGAGGGGGTCCAGTACCTAGCCCTTAGGCAGCACCCCCCTGCCAGTAGTGCTGTTAAAAATAAGGAATCAAGGTATGCATGTACATTAGTGACCCGAGGTCTGATTGGTGGATGTGAGTGTCAGTTCTGAGTTGGCCCGCCTCTCCGACTGATGGTGCGCAGGCGTGTTCGTTGACTGTGGCACTCTGCGAGGACAGTATCACAGAGCCACATCCTGCTGCGTTACAGCGCTGCCAGGCCAGGGCTGAGCGGAGGGCGGCCGTCTCATTCTCCCCTGGTTCTCCAGCAGGTCCTGCGAGCCCTCGCCCCGGCAGCACAGAGCTCAGGTTCCCTGCTGCAGTTTTCCCGCCCTCTCTGTCTTTCTCGCTCACTCTTTGTGTTCCTGCCTATCTCAGCGTTGGTGTTTCGTGTTCCTTCACTTGCAGCAGGAGCGGGACACACTGCGTAGTTTCCACTCTGCCTGCCTGCTTCAGTCACATGTCCGCGCTTGAAAGCACAAAGGAATGATAACCACTACCCCCCTCCCCACACACACACACACACACACACACATATGCACACAAACGCTGCTGCCAGAGTATCTTAAATGGGTTTCACATGGGACTGAGGTCAGGCTTTATTTCTCTTGGCACGTCCCTGTTTCGCCAGACACTTCCTCTATGCCTTTAGAGGATGAAACCTTTTATTTCTGACCGTGCCGGGGCCCTGCCTTTTCATGTATACATTATTTAATTTCCTGCAGAAAATTGGAAGCAGGGCTTTTAGGAATGGAAGTCAATATTTTTCATTTGTTTAAGAACTCTTTTAGGGCCAAAATAATCACAGGCATTTGATGTCGCCCTGATTGGGTCGTGTCGTAGAGAGAGCGTGCGCGGACCACGCGTGTTTCCGCAGCGCGGAGTGACGACTGCGGACACGTGCCGTGAGCAGGGAGGGAGGTTCACAGCTATTGCCCACCGCAGGTGATGCCCTGACGGCCAGGGGAGGGTTATTGTGCGTGAGACACAGGGCTCTGTGCTCAGTTAGCCGTGTGCTACGACATGCAGCACACACACCGGTTAGGAGCGGGGATGCCACGGTAACCCAGAGTAGAGCTTTGTGCTAGCTTTGAGAACACTGGTGCTGTCTCGTTTGAGTGCATCTTGCTAGCTGATTAATAAACCCCTCTCAGCCCTTTTCCTCACTTAACATAATTTAACAAGTGGAATGTTTTATTGTGAGATCTCTCAGTAAATCAGTGAAATGGATATAAAACACACTATAAGCAATCAGAGGAGAGATCAACGTCCCGGGCTATTAGAACATCACTGTTTTATTTTGCCGCTTTGCGGGGGGGTGGCAGTCACTATGAATAACAAAGCAAGTGCCTCCAATCATGACAGCCATGATGTCACCCAGAGAAGTGTGAAGTCTTCTTTCTGGTGCCTCTCAGATGTCCCTCTCAGATGTCCTTACTCCTCCTGCTTGACCCAGTTTTTGAATGCCAGCAATAAGCAGAAATATATGCGACTTCGAACCTGTTCAAACGTATCATTATCGGCCCACAGCACTCCCTCCCGCTCTCCCCACGGTCGGCAAAAATGATGACGCACTTAAAGCACTCTGCTTTTCTCTTCTGGTGAGCTTCTAACAAGGACTGTATGATGGCATTTAGTACCATGACTGTCCATTCACTGGGATGACTGGAAACCAGTGATTTGGACTGAGTATGGCCTCCTCTGGTCATAGATGTAAGATAAGATTTCCAGCATGAAAGCTTGGTAAAGGAAATGTATGTATAGTACACTGAATATCGCTTATCCTGTTGAGTCCAGCTGGTAGCTCACACAGCTTTAGATGGTAACTGACTTACAGCTTCAGATGGTGGCTCTTACTCATAGCTTCAGATGGTTGCTCTTTTAGCTTCAGATGGTAACTCTCTCACAGCTTCAGATGGTAGCTCTTACTCAGCTTCAGACGGTAACTGACTCAGCTTCAGATGATGACTCTCATTGTTATTGGTGTCTTTATTTTTGCCACTTGTATACTTCTGTGGGATTCTGTAATAACGCATCTCATGGATTCTGGAAGTGACAGGTATAAATTAAAGGTGTTTTTTAATTTCCCAACCCTGAGTCTTGGCTCTCCTGCTTAACCGGAGTTGCTGTAATGAACACATTAAAAAATGTAAAAATGCATACAAATGGAAAGCTAGGTATGATAAAAGCATCAGATAAGAAAAATATGCAGATGTTCATCTGCAAAAGCAATTTGTGATACTCAAAGATGAGGTGTATTAACCCATAATTCAGCATTTCAAGTACAACAGCCAGGTGTTAGACCTCCGTGTATTAAAGAGAGCAACGACACGTTTTAAGAAGAGAGACCAGGTTAGGAGCCAGGTTTTTGATTAAACCGTTAGTAATTTATGATAATGAGACAGTATAGCCTTTTGCTGAGTTGTCCTCTTGAACTTAACTCCAAATTCTCCTGGAAAGTTGGCTCTGACGAGTGGATGTTAAGTAACCAGATTTGGTGACGCTTGACTTTGCGAAGAGACCAAATCCTTTATTTTCTCTTACTGTATCAAAAGAGAAAAGCTGCTTATTTAAACCAGATTTTGACCTCAGTTGTACTCTGTGTACACAGTAAAAACAGCATGTGTTAAAAGCTGTATGCCCGAGCACTTGCGTGTTACTTGTGTGCTAGCTCTGTGTGTGTATGTTTTTGCCGTGCTGCACCCCGTCCTCCTTTGCAGTGGTTTTTTTTTTTTTGTCTGAGACCTCTGCCTGAACACAGCAGACCGAACACTGGTTGGGAGAGGGAAGCTTATCAAACAAATCCAGCCGTCACCGCGGCTTACACACTCGGCTGCTTGTTTTTCAGCCTCTCTGAAGAACGAACAGTCCACTTCCTTGACATCTGGACAGCACCTGTTCGGTCCATGCCAGTAAACGGTTCAGTGACGACGCACAAGCGCACTGTGAACGTCAGAGAGCCGCTCCAACTAGCCTGCCACAGAACCAGGAATTCTCCTAAATATAATAGTTACCTTCTTTTTGACATGACAAGCAGGTGTACGTTGTCTTATTTCCTTTGCTCCGGAGAGTTATGAAGAGGTGCTGTCCTCTTTGGTTGGTTTATCCTGTGATAAAACACGGATTAACAGTTCAGAGCTGCACACGTTTACAGGAGGGTTTACAGAAACCCTCTGACCTCAAAGCCCGTGTGTGGGAAGTTGGGGGTGCGGGTGGTGTTTAGGTCTGTGCCAAAGACCAAACCAGTGGTCCTGTCATATGTGAGGTACATGCTTAACAGACCCAGAGGTTTGCTGATGTCCTGATGCGGGTGACAGTGCCTCTCCTTTCCTGGGACTACAGCAATCCCACAATGCACCTGTGCCCAGATTACCAACTCACTGGCTCGGATTTTTTTGCCTGTATGTTTGGTAATGAGGTGTGAGGTGGGGTGACCACCTTCTTTCAGGTTAATCTTCAGATGTGGTTGGTTGCGTTTCACAGCCTGAGGACATGCACTCCTAACGCGGCTCACAACAGCAAGCATTTCCATTGTTTTGGAGATAATGACAGGAAGTGGTTAAGCTGCATGTTTCCCAAATGGCTCTTCCATCTACGAACATCTGATTAATCAAATCACAAGTTGGAGAAATGGAGCCGCTTCTGGGAAACGGTGACAGTCGCCATGTTTGCAGTACATTAATAAGCAGTAAATCTTCAGCCAGCACCTGGAGTTGCGTTACCTAGTGTCAAGTTTATTTTTAGGCCTCGTCAGGTATGCGTGGGAGAGCCGTGTTCTAAATTGCGCTCGAATCCATGTTAGTGTTTGTTTTAACATGCCACACGGTCGTGTTTCCGTGCCAAGTGAGCTGAGGCTCACCAGCCCGTTGTTTTCTCAGAGACTTGGGTTGAAACCCGAGGAAAGGCATAACAGCACAAGCATTTTAACAATGAATTGCAAGTGTGAAGACATTTATGAGACAGTCCTGCCTGTTTCACACACGTCCTTGTTACTTCTCCTGTTCTGTTGTTGGCTTCCAAAGCGACAAACCTAACTTACAGGTTTTGTGGTTCTGCTCGTTTCATACCCGTAATTTTCTCGCATGTCTACCACGTACCCCCCCGTATAGTAGTTTTGCTCTTTAAATTTGGCTTTGTTTGCAGCCTAAATTTTCCGTACAGAATCACGTTTGACTTGACGTGCTGTTTCCAGTGTGCCCCCATATTTGGGTGTCAATCTTGGAAAATAAACAGAGTGAAACGTATGGCAGATGTACTGCATGTTGTGGCTTATAGTGATAATCCTAAACAGAAAAATACTTTTTTGCTCCAGTGCTACTCCTTGTTCATCCCACACTCACATAATATTTTAAACATTTGTGAGGAAAACTTTGTGATTGTTATTTGAGGCTGTTATGACGCCTGAGAGTTAGAGATGATGGTAAGCAAACTTGTGTGTGTGTTCTGTTGTAGATCACTGCAGTGTGCAGGGAAGCGGCGCTGCTGGCCCTTCAGGAAGACATCACAGCCCAGTGCATCACGGGAAGGCACTTTGACAACGCACTCAGTGTGGTGAAGCCAAGGATCCCGGACTCTCTCATCCAGTCGTACGTCCGCTATCAGGAGAGAAGAGGCTTGCGTGTCCTTTGAAGATCCTCACAGAAGGGAAAAGTAGCTCTTTTGTGAAATGACTTTAAGGGTGCAAGAAGGCCTGGGATGAGATGTTTACAGCTCCATTGAGGCATTGGAGAGCTGTTATGATCTGCTCCTCAGAGGTGGATCTCTGGTGACATGTAGCTTCTCCCACGTCATGCACAGAGTACATAACGCACAGCATGTTAACAGTGTACACAGCACGCATGGTACACAGTACACATCACATACACAGGGTACATAACACTAAGCACACGTGGTACACATCATACACAGGGTACATAACACACAGCACACACGTGGTACACCACATACACAGGGTACATAACACACAGCATACACGTGGTACACATCACATACACAGGGTACATAACGTACAGCTCACATTGTAAAGTAAAATGCTTAGAGTTAACTGAATTCAAACTTAAAAGCTGTAATGTATTTATCATGAATAAATTTTGGAAATGTATATGTTTACTTTTTGCGTTGCTACTTTTGCCTGGTTGTTTTTTAGTAGGAACACAGAAATACCATTTTTAAATATAAAATTAGTTAAATGGCATACGTAAGTAGTGATAGGCATTTGAATTTAAAATCTGTCTTACTAAGATACGTGACCACCAGCTCCCGTTTGATTCTTATAATGCACTGACGGGTTTTGTATGTGCCGACTTCAAGAAAAGTGCAACTTCAAGTAAAAGTATGCAAACGTTTATTGTACAAAGTACGTGACAGTACCTGCTACTGTTTACTTCTTTTCATTAAGATAAAGCGACTTTTGTTGAACGCTATACAAGATTTGGAAGAGTATATTCTATGTGCAATACACTGAACACTTGAAGTTCCAGTTTTTGTTTCCAGTTAAGTTCCCCGTCTCTGATGCATAAACGAAATAGAAAAGAAACGAAGTAAGATATACGAGAGAAAAAAAAAAACATCTGAACCACTGCATTTCTTTTGTAAAATCTGTATTTGTTGAAGTGCTTTGACTGTGCACCCGTGGGTCCCGCGCGCGTCCTTGGGTGCGTGTGCGCGCGCGCGTTTGCACAATGCAAAAACACGGGCAGATCACACTGTCCTAACTTACAAGTAAAGTCAGTTGTCAACTACTACGTATTTGCGATCAGCTTTTAGTTTCAAGTTGTTGGCTGTGCGCTGATTTAAATGTAAAGGTGCCGCCGGTGTCAGCTGCCTGTTGATCTTCCATTCGAGTGGGACAGGTGGACTTTGTGTTGAACTTCCTATTCTCACGGACTCGGATGTAATGAATCCTCGTCACCGATCAAACCAGACAGCCAGGACCAGCAAGGCGCATCTCTTCCTCTTCGCTCCTGGCGCACGGCTTTTAAGGTGGCGTGCCAGTGTAAGTATTGAGGGCACTATATTTGCCCGTAAACAAGATACAAGTAGGAATTTAGCAAAAATTGCACAAAGCCAAGTATCCGTTCGCCAAACTGATAGGAACGAACTTCGTTTATAACTTTCCCTGTTTGGCCGCATTGTGCAAAACTAGCGTCATTCGTCTGATCTAGAATAGGTGCTAATAAAAAAAAAAATAACATCAGTGCCATGATTGCAACCCGTGCAGCCAACGACTATTATTAAACTACAGCATGCAGTGTTTTCTCACGCCAGGGATCGACGCAGTACGCGGCGGGTGTTTTCCGACAGTCCACCTTAAATGTTTTGCACATCTCCCCAGCGCCCAGCCTCCCGCAGCTGCCCAATGCATTAAGAGCGGATGCTGTGTATCCTTTTTCAGTGGCGTGAATGGCCAATGGGAGCGGGCCGGTCCCACAAACACGGAGCTCCGCGCTCCCATTCATTCAGTGCGGGACAGGCTTGCGGCGTGGGCTTTTAACACGCTCCGTGTGTGCTGGAAAATTGCACGCTCCCACGTATTTACTCTGCACCCGATACAACACGAAAACCACCACGGGTTTGGATATAAGCATTTTTTTTGCCCGCTTTGATTTTATTTGCCTTTGCAAATCAGATTTCTGACTTTTCAGTTTTTTTTTTTTTGGTTCTTTTTCCGCGCACTAACAAAACAGCGTCCACTAAACCTGGCCATCCCGTCGAGACCTCAATAGTTTGAGAGTGTTTATCTGCAAAGCACGATCATGGATTTACCATTTCTGGATGAAATTGATGTATAAATGCTCGCATTTGGAAGACGGATTTGTATTAGAGTGCTTGTTTTTGTACTTGGGAGTTACGGTCTTCGTTGGGACTGATATGTACTATTAATTTACTGCATTTGACAATTTATTTGGACCGGGCTTCCTTGGTATAATTGATGGATTCGACGTCACGGATGGTTGTATATAGGTGAGTCTGCTGCTAATATTAATTGCAATGTTGATTAGTTATGGTTAAAATTTCATAATTCTATTTTTTCCGTATGAGTGTAAATATACTTATTAGAAATTGACAAGCGTGAGTGATTATGCATGCATGGCACCGTTTACTTGCAAAAGTGGTGACTTTCGGGGCACGTTGTTGTTATTCCCCTGCGTGTTTATCAAGCACTGAAACGCAGTGTCCGTGCAGGGAGAGCGGGGGGCAGTTCGCCCCCCTGCGGTGACTAACAAACACCCCTCCCCCACAGCGCCTGTTTTCATTCATAAGTTTTTTTTTTTTTTTTTTTTTCCTCCCCTTCCTCTCGGCTCGTCTTCGCAATCTGTTTATCAATCGGGTTTCTAATTGCTGTCACAGAGGGTGTCCGGCGTGGAAACGCAGCTAAACAGCAGGTTGGTGTGTGTCGGGTTGCAGTGGAGGTGCGCAGACCCCTTTTAATCCTGTAGAGTAATTTAATTATTTTAAAACACTGATGTGGACAGGAGACGCGATGATACGACTGTGTTGTATTGGTAGCAGTTTACCCGGCCAAGAGGGTTAGTGTTTTGCAGAATGCATGCAAAGTAATCTGTATTTGTCTTCCGATCGTCATGTCTTTGGAAACACTTGCTTTTAAGTAGTCAAGTCACACACTTCAGATTTGCAAACTCTTTTTACGGTCCACGTTTGGCTGATAAACGTGTATACGCTTTCAGATTTCTGCGTCCGAACTGCCCTGTCTGTAGAGAATGCTTTTAAATGTCGTTTAAAACATCCGGATTATAACACACACGCATAAATAGGGATAAGGCATCATTTGTTTGCGATCGCACTTTTCGGCAACGTTGGCTTTACGTTAGATTTAAGTTTTGAAGTACTCCTGTCGAACCGCATGACCGACGTGGATGGATGGGGTTCGCACCGTCAAGGCGCGAAGTTAAAACCTGTCAGATGCATTCAGTTTAATTGTTCGGATTCAAAGAAGTGGATCATATTGTCGGCACGGACAGTGTCCTCGTCTCGCTGCTGTTCTGCATTTTAATGTTAACTAGCTATACAAATGTAAATTAGGACGGGAAGGGTTTGTTCTGAAGTTTAGATGCGTGCGTATTGAAAAACGTTGTTTGAGGTCTTGTTAATAGTCAACTTTCAGCGGTGTGGCTTCCTTTCAAGATAAGAAAACATTTCAGTTCTTTCAGATCATGCTTCATAGTAAATTTTATTTGGATGGTAATTTTTACGTGGGGGTGGTGTTTAGAAACGTTTTGACCCGAATTTCACAATTAAGTAGTTAATTTATCCGGGGGGGGGGGGGGAACTACAATGTTGGTATGGGTGTAAAATTTGTATAGTGGATGTGTTGAGGGATCAGAAACGTGGCCAGTTTGAGTAGCTCTGGTTCTGTGAAGCCCCCAGTCTCATGGTTTTCACCTTGTATTGGCTTGTTCTCTGCAGGATCTCAGATGCGTGTCGAGTTCTCGGTCAGCAGTGGTGATTGCCCCAGATGGAGCTCCAAATTCAAAATGGCCCTGGCGGTTCACTAGTCGTGCTCCAGCAACCGTCGTCGGACACGAGGCCAAGGTTGGATTACGAGCGGGAGCTCCAGCACACAGCCATCCTCTCGCTCGACCAGATCAAGGCCATTCGCTCCAACAACGAGTACACGGAGGGGCCCTCGGCCACCCGGAGGCCCCCGTGCCGGCCGGCGCCGAGGTCGGAGAAGCAGGAGAGGACGCACGAGGTCGTGCGCGTGAATGTGAACAACAACTACGAGCACAGGCCCGTCGGGCAGCCCGCCGCGCAGCAGGGCTGGCGGGGGCCGGCGCTGAGCCGCTCCACCAGCACTGGCAGCGCGGCCAGCTCGGGCAGCGGGAGCAGCAATGCGTCCTCGGAGCAGTGCCTGCTGACGCGCGCCCCCCCGCACCCCCGGCCTGCGCACCGCGCCGTCCAGACCCAGCCCAAGGCTCTGCCGGCCCCTCTGGAGGACGTTCTGAAGCCCCCGGGGAAGGACGACGCGTCGGGCCACCGGTTCATCTGCGAGCGGTGCGGGCGCTGCAAGTGCACAGAGTGCACGGCGCCGCGGACCCTACCCTCCTGCCTGGCGTGCCGCGGGCAGTGCCTGTGCTCGGCGGAGAGTGCCGTGGAGCACGGCACGTGCATGTGCCTGGTCAAGGGCATCTTCTACCACTGCTCCAACGACGACGAGGGGGACTCGTGTGCGGACAGCCCCTGCTCTCTCTCTCGGACCCAGTGTTGTTCTCGTTTCCTCTGTATGGGCGCCATGTCGGTCCTCTTCCCCTGTTTACTGTGCTACCCGCCGGCGAAGGGCTGCGTGAGGGTGTGCCAAGGCTGTTATGACCGGGCCAGCCGACCCGGGTGCCGCTGCAAGAACTCCAACACGGTCTACTGCAAACTGGAGAGGTGGTCAGCCAGCGATGTGGAGAAGCCCTCTTGATGGACATGGATCCGTTCTCGTGACTGTGGGTATAGTCAAAAAGTGGAAAACATAATACTAATGACAGTTTGGTTTATCAAATATTTAAGCACCTCCCACTCAGTTCCAGCCTTGACCAGATCCAGTTAGGAGCATATGCGGAGTATGAAACCACTTTTTTTTTTTTTTTAAATATTATAATTATTATTACTAAAGTCCCTCCTGGACCTTTCTGCAAACCAGCGTAGCGCTTGATCTGGCATTTCTTTGTGTCATCGGCAACTCGTTAATGCTCTTGACTTGCCATTGGGCCAGGTTCTCCAATACTCGGTGTGAGAGCAGCTTCTCACCAGATCTGTGAAGGACTATGTAGACGATAATGTAGCTGTTTCCAGACATCCATAGCAACCAGGACTGTGTATATGTAAGTTGGTACTGCGCTAAGGCTGTGTGGTTAACCCTGCTTTACCGGTATCTTGTTGTATTCCGTACCCAACCCCTACCAGTATCTACATTCTCTCTGTGGCATTTTTTTGTATAAAATCCTAAAGATGAATTCTGGCTATTTTTTAAAGAAAAGTCTGTTAAATCATTTTTGTTGTAAAGAATATTTATTATGTGAAGCTCTATTATTTTATGATATTTATTGCAAAAGACAGTCTTGAAAATTTACTCATGTCTGAATATAACAAAATATCAATACTTACTGAAATTAAAGGGTGGCACAAAGGAAGCTATGTTAACTATAATGCAAAAATATATTAATTAATGAAAAATATCACTGTTTTGCGTTTTTACTGTTTCAGAATACAAATTTATTAGTTTTTAGCATCTGATTGTGATGGTGATCTGCTATGGGCTGGTTGTTGATAACTTATCATAACCCCTCCAAAAAGTGGAAGTTACTGGGAGAACTTTAAGAGGAAAACCTAAAATTGACCCACCCCCCCAAAATACAAATGTTATTCCATGGAGTTTACTATGGTATTTTAAAGGCAGTTTTGATTTAGACCTTAAACTGGAATCGATCACAATCTATAAAGGAAAAAACACGTGATGTGTAGGAGATCTATTTACCTTTGGTTTGAGTTTTTTCTGGTGCAATTTTTCGCGTTTTAATTAATTTTCATAGGTGAATACAAAGTCTATGTAACAACATGCTGGTGCCTTGGCTGTAGTAGTTGTTTTGGATCAATCCATGTTTTGGATAATCCAGCATTAACATCACTGTCTGCCTCCGCTTTCACTGCATATTTTCTGGTTTTGCTGGATTCTTACAGAAAGTTTGTCGGTGCACGTTAGTGGCCAGGAGGGGAAAAAGTGAAAATGTTTTGCTTGTAAGCGCTGTCCCTGATAACTGAACCGACACAGGGAAAGAGTGAGCTGGTGTCGGTGAGAGTGTTCTTCTGTGTGTCAGCGGGGACGCGACGTTCGTGCTCCGCACGCGCGAATGCCCTGCGCGTCACAGTAAAGCGTGTCCCCTGTCCAAACCTTAACACTTGGCAAGGCTTGAAAATATATGGTGCCGTCAAAAGTCATGTTCAGTAGTCTTTGCAGGTTGCTTTTGTCGTCTGGCCAAGTCTGGTAACAGTGAGAGGAAAGTCACTTGTCATTTTTTTTTTTTTTACTAAACCCGACAGAAACTTTGTGGCTTTTACGTGCAGAACATGCAACCTCTATAAATACGAGGGCTGCCTTTGAAAACCCCGAGTGAGTAATTAACCACAAGGTATTTTTAGATCGCCTTGCTTATGCCCTCCAGCATATGTAATGGGCTTTCTTGGATAGCGCGCTTGTGGCATTCCGTATAATTGCAGCAGGTAAATACAAACGCAAAAGCGTGCTGCAGCACGCCGCTTTAATGCATAAAGAACGCAGAATGGCTGTAAAGGAAACGCTACACCCATGAGTAACTTTCCCAACATTGTGTGATGAATCTTCAGCTAATTTTTAATAGTACTGCCTGGAGATTGCTTGTTTTTACACTGAAATTCACGGCAGATGCGGGTTTTGGTGCAGCTGCTGTATATACACCTTTGCATATCGTTTTTTGCGGGTCAGCAGTCTTTCGCAGCCGAACCAATTCCTCTAAATGGACCAGTCTCGGGTTTCTGTGTTTTTCTCCTTCCCAAGCAGGAATGTACCTTTTGTTACTATGAATAGTTTAGTGCGGATTAGCGGTTTGCCAATTTCCTGTTACCTTTCAGAAGTGCAATTGGAGCCCATTTGCCCCTGGCTTTTGGACAATTGCAGACAATGGGATACTTTTCAGGTTTCATTTTAGAGCCCCCGTACAGAAGGGAAGTGGCCGGGGCTGTATTTTACACGTAATTAACTGTCGGTGATGTTTGGGTCGGGAGACACAGAACAGCGCTCCAATCCTGGTGTTTTTCAATCAGTTTGCTGACATGCGTAATTACCCAAGAGAACACAATAAATGTTTAATTAACATTTAATTTAACAGAGCAAAACACTGCCTCTGTACTAATCATCGTGCAATTGCTTTGTTAGAAAATGTGTCCATAAATTTAGCACTTCTACTCGCATAAAGATGTGTTTCGCAGCAAAAAAAAGAGGGGGCAGGCCTGGGGTTCAGGGCAGTCGATTGCATAGTACGTATTTCAAAGACAAATCTGCAGAAATCCCCTTTGCAACATTTTGCCTATGGCTTCGGGAGTCTGTACAATCGTCCCCGCTTGCACGCAGTTTCCATATTAAACAAATCGCGCCGACACCCACGAATATATCTTGAAAGGTGAAGCTCACAGCTGACCCCCCCCCATCAGCATGAGTCACGGGGGAGCCCAGCCTGCCGCGGGCTCCGGGCTGTCCCTTTACACACAGCAGAGGAAATGCATGAGCAGCTGCATGTTTCCGAACCTCATGTGTGTCATGCTGTACGCAGGAGTTGGTATTTTTGTGGTCCGTTAATTGAGTTTGCGTCTAAGTTTCTTAAAAGATAGCGCCAATTAATTTTTTTTTATTGTTACATATGTTTAAAGTTTATTTTTTTACTCTTTTAAAACAAAACCCTTAAAACTGTCATTAGTAGCATTTTTTAAAAGGTAGGATATTGTTTATCGCAGCATGTAGTCGTTTTGGAGTTTTTAAAAATCCCTTATTAGTCCCACAACGGGGAAATTGGTTCTCTGCATTTAACCCATCCCGTGAAGGGAGCAGTGGGCAGCCAGCCACATGTGGTGTTGGGATCCAGACTAGGAGACAGCCACATCCTATCCTGATGTTCTAACCATTTAGGCACCACTTTTTAAATCACGAATAGTTACTCAAAACCCAGCTGATTAATTTTGTAATATTTTATTATTGAGACCTGAACATGGATGAAAACCGATGGTTTTCCTCGGTCCTCGAAACAGTTTAAACACCAGAACAAGGGATGCACCAAATTTGTTTGTGTCCTTGAACGTATTACAGTGCGCACCTTGCAAATTCCTTGAGTGTCCACCATTACCTCCCATTACCTCCCATTACCTCCCTGGCCCCACGTACTGCTGTTATTGTACTATCATTGTTTTGTTCAATCAGTGAAAACGTCCACCACACGTAGGCTTATGGAGAAAGACCTTGAGATCTTGAAGTACACTATATATTGAGGTGAGTACAATTTTTCATCCAGGTCTTAATCATTGAACCAATGGGGTTAATTGTGACTGCCGTTATTGATTTGTGTACCATACTAAATTGTCTAATTTTTGATCAGTAACACAGGACAACGTTCAAAGTGTTTATTCTGGTTGATTAGTTTATTATCCTACTTGACTAAATTAGCAGCTTTAGGAGAATTAATAAAAATCCAATTACTTAATGGTGCCCGTAATTATTAACTGTCTAAATGCAAGTTATTTACTTTTAATTACTTTTATTTAACAACGTAAGTTACTCATTGACAACTTTATGTTAAATTCCATAAGGTTTTGCATACTTGCCTGCAAAAGTAGAATCTCCCCAGTGCCAAGTACACGTTATTGGTGGCATGACATTTCTGTACAATAGGCTGCAGTGATTGGAGGATTGGGTAAGTTGACAAACCACAGGTGTTAAATAGATCTGTAGAAGGCGCTGGTACGGGGACTCTAATGTGGAATGGCAGAGAATAAAGTCATGTGATTAATACCTGGAAGTTTTCCCCTTGTGCGCCCCTTGGTTTTGCTCCATTGTTTTACGTCCTTCAGAATGAGCAGGTGAAATGTTGTTGACGTTCAGAAATGGCGGTGTCTGTGTGTGTGTGTGTGTGTGTGTGTGTGTGTGTGTGTGTGTGTGTGTGTGTGTGTGTGTGTGTGTGCGCGCGCGCGC
>JABJVR010000013.1:2494469-2512289 GCA_025773905.1 Chitala chitala
ACAACCCCCCCCCCCCCCCCAACCCCCCCCCCCCGCGGTGCGTCTGCGGGTCTGGGCGTGTGTCGGTGGGTGTCCCTGTGGGCGCGCCTGTGGGCGTGCGGGGGGGGGGCCCTTCAGGTATCAGAATACTATGAGGTTCTAGAACATGCTCACATGAGATGTAATAACTCTTCAGAACATTGATGTGAAAATACTGAGTATGTTTAGATATTCCTTAATTGTTCTTTATTTCCAAAATTCTGAGAAAACTGCTGGTTCAGCTGTAACATGAGATCAGCTTTCAGCCAGACCTTTAATTAATGGATAAAGGAAAATGAGGTGATTTTTTTCTGACTTGCTATAAATTTCCTTCCTTTTCATTGATTTTGTGTGTGTGTGTGTGTGTGTGTGTGTGTGTGTTGGAAATGGCACCATGGGCAAAATCAAGACTGACAAATGAAGTTGTGGCTATATGGTTTCACTAAAACGCCATTAAGTATAGAAAAGAACCGTGTAAACATTAAAAAGAGTAATTTATCCTAAATATTGTATATAGGTTTAGACGGGAGCTTGCTGCAAGGTGCATTATGCTGACATGGTATGTTTTTGAAGCCCCTCCCACCAGCCCCCTCAGTAGACTGGCCGCTGTGTAGTTGTGTTTCAGTAATGTGCAGTTTTAAAAGCAGCACCACACACACTGGATCACAAGGTACTCTGACAGAGATCGAGACCAGTCCAGAGCTCTTGGTTCTGTCCCAGTCCCTGGTGTGGGTCACGCCAGAGCTGGGCCTCTGGGCACTGCCAAGAGAGTGCCACGTTGTTCTGGGAGAGCAGAAGAGCTGCAAGACGTTGGAGCAGTTGGCACAGGGCACTTGGATCAGGGGAGAAGGGCGTGACCGTTAGCATTTCTGAAGATGCAGCTCTAGATATGTCCTCACAAGCGCACTCAAAGTCACGTCGAGGCCGATGTGAGGACTGCCCGCCTCACGGCGACGGTGTCGTTTGTCCATCATACCTACAGGAGGCGAGCCCCGCAAATCTGAACTTTTACATGCTGAATGCAATGCAGGGCCGCGCCGGCGGATCGGGACATGGAAACTGTGAACGCACAAAGGTGCGGATGGCAGGAAGGCGTGGGCAGGAACAAAATGGAAAACGTGGTATTTTTGTACTTGGAGATGGATGGGGCGGAGACTTTCAGCACACCTCGTTTTTGCCGTTACTATTTGTGAAGCCGTCAAGTTCGCCCATGTTACCATGTTAAGAGACTTTTTAGGACATGCTAGGTGCAGTATGAACCAGTTTATTTCCAATGCAGGCGGTAAACAGAGCCAGCCCGTACAAAAACAGGACATGATGTACGGCTGTTTACACACTGTACATACTGCCACAGTTTTGAGCTGAATGTTTGTGTGTTAGAAGTAACAAAGCAAATATAGAAACATTCACAAATATCAGGCGTACATATGGACATACTGTGTGTGTTCTGCATGTGTGTGCAGTGATAAAGCAGACAGGATCGGTAAAGGCTAATTTGTGTAAAAAGTTGTGTAGGTGTGCGGTCTTTGTCTTTTCGTATGCTTGTTGGACATTATCAGGTTATTCTCTGCTTTTTCTGATGTTTTCCCATAATAATATATTTACCAGTCTTAAATTCTGTTATGTAATTACATTCCTTCATAAAACTTCACATAGTGCTTGCTCCCTGGGCGTTGGCCCAATTTGTAAATTGAATAACATATTTTGCGTAATAACGTTACAACATAGTGTCTGAAAATATATATAGGCCTGAGTGTGACGAGTGTCACCAGTCACACACTACGGTTTATAGTGTGCTGGCAGCCGGCTGGTCCTCTAAACCTCTAGCCGTTGTTTAGAGGTGGATTACACGCAAATGCTTTAAACCAGAGACACTCCCGAAAAAGATGTAAAGAACGAAAGGAGGGCGAAAAACTGAGCGAAACCAGCTGTTCGGAAATGCATTTTTTTTTTTTTTTGCTGCATTACTGCCACATGGGCCAATAACAAGTCAGAAGTTTCACCTCAATCAGTTGGTCCATTTCAGTTGGCCCATTTCCTTTAAGTGAAATATACGGGAAAGTGCAGTGGTCTTCGAAGGCGAGGAGGGAAACCAGAGGCCTGCGTCCCAGTGCCTTTAGATATATATGGCGTGTCGATAGGGCTGACAGGGAAACAGCCTGTGGTTCAGAAATGGGAGGGGCTCAAGACGGACCCTCGCGCCGCGAGTTGCCTAGCTCTGCAGGTGTGCGCATAAAAATGGGCCTTAAGCTGGCAGGATCGTTCCGCTGTAAAACCCAGAGAAAAAAAACGTATGGAATTTAGCTCAGGTTTTTAAAGAGCTAATCTGCTTCCTGCTTCCACCCGCAATATATTTATGGAGGATATATTTAGGTCAGGCAGCACACGTGTGCTACGTGTGTATCCACGTCTGTGGTTAGATAAAGGCTTCATTCTTCCACAGCACGTGTAACACCTTAAAATTAATAACCGAGTGTTACGGAGCAACTGCGGTGAATTTACGCCGTACTCGCCGACGTCGGGTCTGAACCGCGTGTAGCCGTGAAAGGTGGACAACGTGAGTTTTACGGTCAGCTTGTGACCCTCGCCCAGGCCTACACGCGTGTGTTGACAAAACTTCAGGACCGTGACTGCAATTTCCCCATATAGGGGTGTGTGGACGTCATGCACACGTCAGATTGGGACTTCGTGACCACAATAACGTACTTCAATGAAAAACTAATCACGTTAACCAGTCTTACCACGCCTCCAACAGTTTAAGAATAAACATAGGCCAGACTAAAGTGACGTAAAAAACGCAATACATTACAAACACGACACAATTATATAAAGCTGTTTGGTATCTACAGCAAGAGGATGACTATATATGGACAACAACTGTTAATGTGTCTATAACGAGCTTTTTTTTTTTTTTTTTTTTACAAAAGTGATGATGCATAGTTATGTTTGGTTGCCCTGAATGTGAATTACAAACTTATTCACTGTGTAACTATGGGAAAATGTTTAAATATATATTGAGATCAAAACTGTAATACAATCTGCTTAACAGTTATGGAAAAATACACAAAGTTGCACGAAACACAGATATGAGTAACATATGGTGATTTTTTTCCCCACTCACATATTCGAGTGAATATGCTTCAGGTTGAAGTATAACACCGCTCTACCTTTGGCCAGAATGTTCAACTTCCCAACCATAGAAGGAAATCCACCATGGCCTGCTCTCCCCTAACAACCCGCGCTGATTTTGTGTAGCTCGTTGTACAGAGTGATGTAATGTACGCGCATGTGGTCAAAAATATTTTAAAACTGTCACTCTGTTTTATTGTAATTTATGTTTTCTGCCCAGGGCATTTTTTAATAATTATTTTTACACCAAAAACCTTAAATGCTTGCTTGTTTTTGGGTCAGATGTAAACACAAACAGGTGGCAGTTGAGCTGAATGATCTTGGCTCGGTGGATGTATTGATGAAGGTCTGGGGTTTTTGTACTGTCGTGTGGGGGGTTCCTGTAGCGCGTGCACACACACACACACACACACACACACACACACACACACACACACACAGAGAGGCCTGTCTCAGGTTGTAATACTTGCCTGTGAAAAAACTCCTCCTTTGTCCCCAGTGAAAAGGAGGCACTCAGCAGCGGAAGCGATCCTGTTTTTTCGGGAAGGGCACAGGACATTGTCTGCCTGCCTCCCTACTGTGGCAACGACTGAACGGTGAGGCCTGCTTAATTGCCCCCCCCCCCCCCCACATCGCCAGTCTGGGCTCTTACTTTCCCCCGCAGTTTGTTTTCTAAGAGGAAGTGTTTTTGCTGGTACCAGTCTGCGGAGGGACGTTTGGAGTCTGGGTGAAGGGTTTTGGGGGTTGGTGGGTGGTGGTGGTGGGGGGGGGTTTCGAAAGTTTAGAACACTGTAGGTGCTGTTGTGTACAATCTCCTCATTTGCATTTTAATAAAAACCTGCCTGTTGACTTGGTGCCCAGTGGCTACAGAACCGCCTCCACCCCCCCAGGACTGCATTCGAAGACGCCTTTTGTTTTTTTTTTTTTCTCCTGCCTAAAGCTCCGGTTGAAATCGCTGTTCCTTATTGCAGGAAGGGTCCTCTCAGCTTTTTATTTTTTTTTCAGAAGGGGGGGTTTGGGGGTGCTCTTGGCAGACACATTGAGTTTGTTAAGTCAGGCAGAACACTCAACAGGAAGCAAGGAAGGAAGGAGCGGTCTTTAGTGCCATTGTGTAGGTAGCGGGTCTTTAGTGGGCGAAATGAGGGCTCAGTCTATGGGCTACACTTCACCGGCTCACTGCGTCCCACAAGCAGCGGCGAACCTAAAGCCCAGTGAAGAATTATGGAAATGCCCGAACCCTGGTGATGTCTGATGGTGCTCTGTCTGTGACTTCCATGGTCTCCTCTCTTCGCTGCCCTGCTTCTGAGCCATTGGTTTCCACGGTTAGCTGCTACCATACATCTCAGAATGAAAGAGCAAAGACCTCTTTGGGTAAGAGTGTTCCACCACAACTTAACAACGGGCATCAAAACACTGCTGCACATTTACTTTGTACACAGTATTGTCAGTACTGGGTAAGGCCGCCTTTCTGTCTGTGCTGATACCGCAGTCCGTCCACAGTAGATGAACCTGTTGAAGACACTCCTGTCCGTGTCTCAGCTACACAGACTGCTGGCTGTGATGACGCAGGTTTGGCACATGTCAGAAGACCAAACATGTCAAGTCAGAAACACGGGGAAACGGAATTGAACAGTCTTGAAAGTTTCCTGTTAAAATTCAAAGTAATGTTGATGTTGATGGTTGATGTAGAAGACCCCACATAACGATCTCAAAATTTCAAGACAGAAACAGGGATCCTACAGTCTGTTGGTGGCAGAAAATAGACTCTTGATTCATCATGTGAAATGGGGAAGTGGACTCCTCCTGCTCCCAGAATGCCATACATGGCAGTATTATCATATGGGTGGTGCCACCGTTGGATCAATTGGAAATAGGACTGGTGATCACAGCCTAAAGCAGGAATGACACGGCCAGGCGCTAAGTACAGGCATATGCTTCTTTTTGAGGTCATCCAGACTTTGTTGACAAATGACAGCGCTCTCTACATCTGCAGGCACTCTGATCTAGATTTTTTTTTTTGAGTGTACGGTTATCTGTTTCCTGGCTGATTGAAGATGAGCCAGATAACGTTCTCCGTTTGCAATTCAAAGTCCAGGATCTTTTGGCTTCATCCCTCAGGTGTGTCTTCCAGATGACGGCTGCGAAAAATTTAGACAAAATGCACTTTCATTAAACGCCAACGAATGAGAAAGCTCTGGTATGGACCCCCCCCAACCCCGTGCTTAAACATATGCTTATTTTCACATTGCTTCAAAGAAAACGAACTGTACAGAAAACAGTGGGAAAGCCGTGCACGTTTACAGTATCTACATGCTGACTTCACACAGACGGGACAAGCTGAGTCCATGTTGAGGACATGTGGAGGCTTTTTGGATCCTGCTTTAAGTGCCATATCAGAGGACGGAGCTGTTCCACGTTACTGTCGTGTCAGTTAAGTGAACGGACAGCACAGTCTTGTTGTCCAACTGATTAGACTGATGTGTCCACCCCCCTACTCCACCAGACCATTTGGATCGGCTGAAATGAACAAGAAACCCATTTGACACACATGCTTCCACTTTCGGCGTGGTCTTTTGGTCCTTAATTTGTACAATTTTGCATTCATTAGGCTGCTCTCAGCCTGCGGGCCGCAGGTAATGCGCAGACTTTCCACCAAATTGCAGGCCCGGGGCCTTGTTGCTAGGAAAAGGAGAAGCTTCAATTGCAACCATTTCCTTGCCAATATATTGCAGGTCTTATTACAGTGTTTAGGTCAGGGCAATTGGTGTCATTATGTGCTGCAACTTCCTCTGTAAGTAATGAATTCACTTGGAGATATTTCACTCAGTGATTGCGGTTGCTAAGGGAGATTGGTATGCAGGAGTCTGGGTGATTATGCCATGCACTTTAAGCTGTCTGTTTTTTTTTTTTTTTGATTCCAGGATGGCTGAGGCGATAAGGTGGACATGCTTAGGATTCTGGCTGGGAAAATTTGCAATATATATTGTGCTTATATATGTTTGTAGCTATGTGTGTGTTTATTTGAGTATAAAAATTGTTATTCAAGGCAGCTGTTTAACTCAGTGGAATACGGATGATACAAAGTATCAAACTGCAAAGTGTTCAAGACTAAATGAATGTTCTATTTAGTTACCCTCCTGGTCCTTTTATTATTCTGAAAAACTTTTTCTTATTAACACACAGCATGTAACAGATTTTTAGGCTGAACACTGTATCTCTGAACACTTGGATACTTCACAGATGTGATCTAATAAATGTAAATGTGACTTTATAGCCTATTTCCATGAAAAAACAAGAACTTTAAAGAAACAGGTGACACTACTTCTATTACAACAAATTTCTTCGCAAAGAAAATCAACTAGAAGTAGGTGTTGAAAATAAAGACAAAGAACACGTGACACTCCTGAGTTTGTGGACCCCTACATGGTTACTGTTCCACACAGCATGTCCACATCTCTGCATAGTCCCAAAGGCTGAGTTCTGATGTCCATGCTGCCCACATAATGGTGTGACCCATCCACAGGCTTGCTGTCCTCGTTTTCCATCATCTCTGCTGTGACTGTGATAGCCAGTGGTGCTGTTCTGTCCGCAGAGTCACGCCGGTGGGATTCGGGACAGCAAAATATCACGGCGACGTCTGACCGTGAAGTGTGTTGGGTCTTGCTGTTCCGCGTGTGCACGGACGTGGACACGTGCGATCGAAGCATTACGTGGCGGTGGGGTGGCGGCAGGTGGAGCATGCCCAGCGGTGGAGTGTGCGTGTCCCCTTTGTGGGAGACACAGCCCGGTACAGACGCCCTGCCAAAACAGGCTCTGCCAAACAAGTGAGCCGGCGGGAAGCTCGACGGGCCCGGGCTTGTCGGGCCGTCTACGGGCATCCTTCCAAGCCCGGTCTACGTCTCTCGTGGGGACCCCCCCCCCACAGGGGGCCTCAGAGGGAAGGAGCGCTTTAACGTGTTTGTTTGAGTGGGAGCCAGTCCAGCAGCCCAGCTCAAAGTGCACTTTCCAGTAATTTGATTTAACTGCTCACTCTGTTTTGTAGTTCAGGAGAGACGTGCAGGACCTGAAAGAAAATTACCTGGTCAATCTCGTTTTTGAGGCTTGCAGTTCGGTTGCAGTGAGACGCATCACAGCCCCCCCCCCCCTTGTTGATACCCGCTTGTACTCTTGCCTCTTTTAAACAACCTCTCTTTCTCAGCCCGCCCCGCTCCCGGCCTCTCCTCAGGAGCACACATTTCATTTTTTGGCAGACATATCCATTCTGCTGCTCTTCCCCGCTCCACAGATCATATCTCATGTCACGGGGAGTTCCAAACTTGGAAGAGATCTGCGGCAGTTGTTTCTTGGTACAAACAGAGTGTGCATCTGCTCCAAAACACTGCGCACACCCTTCACGTGCCTTCGTGCTTTCAGCTGAGGAATAGAGGACTTACCTTATAATTGATTCAGCCTTTGAATTAAGGATGAAGTGAATTTCAAAGCCCCATAAATTATACTCATAAGTGCTCAAACTGCTTTGCGAATGAGCCAGATGTGTTTTAAACACAGGCATATCGTGAAGGATAAAAATGTCTGTTGTGTGGAATATCTTTAATAAATGGTCATGGTTCTTTTTTTAGCAGAAGCATTTTCTTAACTTTACAGTGTTTCTATCCCTCCACACACATTTGGCTAACTTAGACAATATTTTTTCTATGTTTGTCTATTTTGGGCACAAGATAAGTTAATGTATCTTAGCATACAAGGTCAGTTCCTTAGTCACTCTGCCATCTGGTGATCTGCTAAAACAATTCACATAGAATCCCAAACCATAAAAACATGTATTGAAATTGATGACTAAATTGCCTGGCTTTAATATTCTTCTGGCCGAGTATAGACCTAAATGAAGGAGAATAAAAATTTTAATACAAGTGTTTGTGTTGGAAATGATGGATAATTAGCCTTTCCTCTTAGGACGTTTTTTATCGTACAAAAAATATGTTTTATGTGCTATTTTAGAATAAGCAGAAGTTGTGTAATACCAAACAGGATTCCAGCAGTTTTTACTTCACCAAATGCAGTTCAAAGTTAAATTCCATAAGAAGGAATAATGAGCTCGTTGTTACACGTTGATGATTGTTAATTTCGGCACAGTTATGTTTGATTTTATGTCTAAGGTCTGAAAACAAACAAACAAAGCCTAAAAACACAATAGTGACACTTGAAAGAGTTGGAACTGTGTAGGGTGTGAGAAGCATAACTTCTGATGACTGTTTTGAGCATGTGTTGCCATGTGACTGTTTTGTGCTGGTGTAGTTTGGAGATGGACACATGCTGGTGCGTGACTAGTCTGGTGGATGTTGGCCATCTGAGCTGATGCCCCCCCCCCCCAAATAACAGCAACAGATGTAAATTACCAAGCACGGTTTTTAAGAGTAGAATTTATGTGCAAGGGCTGGTCTGCCTGATACTAGCAGCCAACCATCTCAAGACACTATTGACCAAGGTGATCTTGCCGCGATGTGTATCTGTACTGGTTTGGATTCACTGATGCCCTTTCCATTACCTGTCTGAGCATGGTGTGTTCCAGGGGGGGTGAACACTGCCACAGGTGATGCCCCTGCGATCCCTTTCCTGGCAGCTAGTCACATCCTTTCCAGGCCTGGCACCATGCACAAAAATCTACATCATGCCAGCTGTAAACCTGTCAGTTACTAACACTGTGTGAAAGCCATCACTTGCTTTCTCAGCCTTCGTAGTTCTCCTTCACAGAAGACCTGAAGAACGTTCCCCTGTATGCGCTCACCCAGCTGCTCATGTGAATCTGCCTCGTTAAGCAAATGTCACCAGAAGGCATCTCATTGGACAAAGCCACAGGTTTTGTCTCTGCCGTTCCTTGGTTTGTTTTCTGGTCTTGGTCATCAGAAACATAATGTGTATTGGTGAGCAGCCCATTTTTTGTGGTCTTACTCCCCCCTCCCCCGTTTTTTACCGCCTTCACAGCCGTTACCATAGCACTGTGGGCCCTGTGACTCCTTTTGCTCCCTCTGGTCCAGAATGAATGTTTTGCTCATCTGTTGCTAAATGGACCCAGGTTGCATCAGAATGCCTGTCCTATTCATGCTGCTTCCTGTGCGGAGTTAGAGACCCCTGTGTCAGGCCCAGTTTTCAGGCCTCAGATGCATTTTGCAAACAAAATTTAATAGTAAACAGAACACACAGGCATGCTACAGAAATCACAGCCTCAGTTGGTGAAACTTTACCATTCTGTGCACACCATCTTGTGACAATTTAATTATGTTGGGAAGAAGGTATTGCTCTTTTTTTGCTTTCAAAGGGAAGGGTGATTAGTATGTCAGGCATTATATAAACATTATAGCATTTTCTGTTGTTCATAGTATGATCAGTGTTGCGGTCAGAACTATCGGCTGATCAGTGTCGCGGTCAGGTCTAGTTCGCCGATTAATGCTGCAGTCAGGACTATTGGCTGATCAGCGTCATGCTCAGTACTATTGGCTGATTAATGCTGCAGTCAGGACTATTGGCTGATCAGCGTCACGCTCAGTACTATTGGCTGATTAATGCTGCAGTCAGGACTATTGGCTGATCAGTGTCACGCTCAGTACTATTGGCTGATTAATGCTGCAGTCAGGACTATTGGCTGATCAGCGTCATGCTCAGTACTATTGGCTGATTAATGCTGCAGTCAGGACTATTGGCTGATCAGCCCTGTGGTCAGCGGAAGCGATGTGAGAGTGTAGCAGTCACACGACCAGTGTGTGCACTTTGAGCTGGCGGAATATAGCTTAATGTATTTGCTGTGGGCCAGAGCCTCCTCTAGTATGCTCAGAGACAGTACTGTGTTTGGAAGTATGTGTCATGTATCATGAGTGTCATGTGCTGTGTGTCTTGAGTGTGTTGTGCCTGTTGTACCTATCAAGTGTGTCCAGTGTGTATTGTGTGTATCATGTCCTGTGTGTCTCGAGTGTGTCGTGCGAGTTGTGCATATCAAGTGTGTCGTGTGCATTGCTCGTGTAGTGTGTCACGCGTATTGAGTGTGTCCAGTGTGCGTTGTGTGTGTCATCTGTTTTTGTGTGTGCTCACACTTAGTTACTCTGCTTTTCTTGTGCTTCTTCATCTGCAGGGAGGTTTTAAAGTGGACTATATTGGAAGTCTGTGTGTGTGTGTGTGTGTGTGTGTGTGTGTGTGTGTGTGTGTGTGTGTGTGAGGGGGGGTCCCAATCTGCTTGCTTTTGATTGTGCCCCCCACCCTTGAATGACCCACCTGTCCTGTCCATTCAGGGGCAGAGAGCTCACAGGTCAGATGTGTACTCAGGGATTTTGTAAAATCACAGCCTGCAAAAAGCTCATTGGTGACAACTCAAGACATCCCGAGTCTTCCCCACAAGACGAACATGTATTTTATTGATTGAGAACTTATTTTATGGTTAAAGATAACTATTTATCTTGAGTTACTGTATGTAACATTTATAAAAGGGCCCATTTTTTTAAAGAGAGCTTGCATGCTTTTAAACTACGCCAAATGAAGTTGCTTAAGCAGGCTGGGTTTTGATGTGTTTCATTCCATGGAGCAGAATTTTGTTTGACTTAGATAAGAGAATAGTTTGAACAGGTTTTGTTTTCAAGACAGAGAACCATGTTTACTTCTGTGGAAAGGAACCGCCTGGTCAAACGAAAGCATTTAAATTGCTCTAATTAAAAAAAAAGGCTTTGTAGGATTGGCGTAGATTTTGGAGGGGGGAGGGCATGCAAAACAATTATTATGAAGCTTCGTACAGTTTCATTTTTTTTGTGAATATGATAAAATGTTTGTAATTGGTGAATTTTTTTAGCTTAACCCAAGGAAACTGCATCACAGCCAATTATGTTTTACTAATTTGGTCCAATTGACCCTGAGATTAAGCAAATTAAATTGGGAAAGAGATTCTTGGTGTTTTATTGCTGTACAGGTATGTGAGAGAGAAACTGTGGTTGGGAATACACACCTGAATAATCAGGATCCGCTGCTTTGCATGGCGGATGTATCTATGCTCGAAAGTGTTGGCAGAGAAGCCTATTTACAGGTACAGCAGAACAGGGGCCTACGTTGTGAGAGAAGCTGTGGTATATAATGTCCTTAGGATCCACTGTCCACTGTGAGATGGGTGAGTTCAGTGCTTAATTCTTTATTGTGTTCATATTTCCTGTTCTCTCTTCCATGACTGTAGGTCTGCTGACGTTACGGTGCAGAAACATCTACTGGCTTTCTTCGACTTCATTACTGTTAATGTAAAGGTTCTCACTTAACGTGTCTGGGACAACCAAAGCTCAGCACTTAACGTGTCTGGGACACCCAAAGCTCAGCACTTAACGTGTCTGGGACACCCAAAGCTCAGCACTTAACGTGTCTGGGACACCCAAAGCTCAGCACTTAACGTGTCTGGGACACCCAAAGCTCCTGCTTTTATTAGATGCTGTGATTGGAGAGTGGAAGCGTGGGTTTGTTTTTAAAAGCAGCTGAAGTGCTGCTGTATTTGCTTCACATGGGACAGTGGTGACTCTCATCCAAAATCACCCCCCACCTCAATTTCACTTTTATTTTTGCAGCAACACAAAGAACATCTCATAGCATTTGTATTGTTTTACACTTACAAATTTCTGCACAGTTTTACAAAAGTATTCAGTGTAAAAGACCTGGTTTTGTCTGCACTGAAATGTGAAACATTTCTAACATGTTGAACAGGGTTTGTTTTCACACCCAATCAGCTGAAGTGATGGTTCCAGTGAAATTAAAGGAAACTTGAGTGTAGTAAGAAAACACAACAAGTCTCAAAGCCCTCGGTGCCAGTATTTTACGACAGTTAAAACAAGAGCTAACTTTAATCACGCATAAACTGAGAAAAGGTACTGTTAAGAGTATTGTAAATTCCACAGTTCTTGAAATGTGTAACAACCATGACTTCAAGTAGGAAGTTTAGTTTGGCTTCAGTGGCGTAGACATCCAGACAGTCCATTCAGTTCTTGGGGGAAGCAGTTTGTATGAGACGTAAATGTTAGAATTTTTAAATGTTTCATGTTTTTGTCTGGTTTATCTAATCCTATGAGATCATGGTAAGGCTGGTCTTGCAAACACCTCAAAGTGGAGTTTGGTTGCTAATTTATAAATGTCTTTCCATGAGTTTTGGTCCACCTCGATCCTGGGTGGTCTGTGGCCGACCCAGATGGAGGTACGGAGTGGTGAGGCTGTATACAATCAGCTGACTGGGAGGGAACTCCATCAGATAAACGCCACGCGAGACTAACTGTGACAGTTTATTACAGCAACATCTGTCTCCATCTTCTACTGCTGAGCAAGTGTTACCTGACCTCTGAACATCAGCTCACCCACTACAGAAGAGCAAGCCTTCTTCCTGTACCACTGCAAGAACCAGTCAGGAAAACCGGGCTCAGTTCAGGCAAGCTCTTTGACAAATTACATGCACCACAGGGGTCAGACACATGAACATCTGTAATTCTCTGTTTTGCACATTTGGTCCTTATAGCTGGAATACTCTTGTAGAATTTACCATCGTGACACTGGAGAACATTGCCAGCAACACCAGTGAAGTACAAAGCACACAGTGTATAGGCTGTAAAGAATACTCAAGATAATGGTTTACGGTGAGTGTTACCACAGTAGACATACGTAGCTAATGGCCAAAGATGTGGGCGTTATTCAGCACACCCACCATTTTGTTTGTCCCTAACTGTTCAACTGCTTAACAAATCAAAGGACTGAAGTAATTCAGTCCTGGCATGTAAAAACAGGTAGTAAACAGTGAATGCAATTAAGCATGTGTATTACACACATAGCTGCTTGTATGTTTCATGATGTGGAGATACCGCAGTGCACTGGGACTTTAAGTGAAGTAACGCTCTTCATATGAAGAGAAGAAATCTTACTGCAGGGGACATTTGCTGCTGTTACCACAAGGACTGAAAAAAGATGGAAAAATAGGGGCCCGGCTAATAGTTAGCAAATGTTGCACTTCCCAAGTCCCCATGTGAGTGTAATTTTCAGCCAAGGCGGTCATGATGAATGTGTGCTTTTCAGGTGTAATTATTTTAAGAGTGATTGAGAGCTTAAGTACTGAAAACATCACACACTCCTAATGAATGTTCAAAGCCCTTTCCGGTTGTTCTGGGTTGCAGGGCACTTTTTTTTTACATTGTTCAAATGCAAATGCAACAGTTTCTTTAGTGTTATGTTAGAATTATTTTTGTTTTTGTTTATAAGCAACTCAGCCTATATGCATTTGTCTGCTACTTAAATCAGCCACGAGCCTACACACACACACACACACACATACACACACACACACACACACACACACACACTACAGCGCTGCTGCACCCTGCCGTGGGCCTGTAGAGGACTTCTCGAGGGTGGGGGTATGAGGTCACAGCCTTACCTACACACGCCTGTCATGTCTTTCCATTGATCCAGGCAGTGCAAAAATTCATTGTCTTTATTTTGAATTAATTTGCAAACTGACATGATACAAGCTCAGCAAAGCTCAGCACTCCCACTTTCTTGTTTTGAACCACCCTGCCCTCCACACAGTCAAGCACACATCCAGTTGTCCTGCCATCAACATGGCCAACAACTTCCTCTGGAGAGGGGGGCACATTTCGACTGGGGATGAAGAGGGACAGCTCCTTTGTGCCCTACATGTATGTATGGATGTTGACAGAGCGATTGCCACCTGTTTCACTTGGAAACGACCCCCCTCCCCCCTTTGAAACACACGTTATAAGTAGAGGAACTGTCGCAAACAGGACACATGGACCGAACAGACTCGAACATTACTGTTCTGTCCTAACGTAATCACATAAAGCCGCCGGCGTCCCCTGTATGGCTCACAAAACTTTGTCCATCACAATGTGTTCAGTGTTCAGTGTTCAGTGTGGAGGAGTAGGTGAGCGTTACAAACCCGTAGCCAGTCATTCAGTGCACACTGCGGGCTCACTTTATGACGGGGAGCATTTTGCAGAGTGGAAAATGGCCCCTTTGTTACTCTCAGTGTCATCTCCGCAGGGTTGCCATGGCAGCCCCTGAGTGTCCTTTCAGCCTGGATACAGGGCCTCCGGCAGGAAGAGCTACTGAGATGCCCTGCTTTTCTCATTGACCCCGACATAATGCAATCTAGAACGGCTTTCTCCCGACGATGTTATCTTGCGGAGAGGAAATTGAGTTTGATGACTCCCAAAACTGAGAGCGGACGTCAGATTAATCTTTTCTTTCTTTCCCTCCTTCTTTCTATTCTTTTTTTTATTCAGACACTGGAGGGGGCATAAGAAATAGGAATCTGTCGACAGGCTAACTGAGGTACTGCACTAGGGATGCTTTGATACTAGTGGCTGTGTCACAGTCGCTTAGAGTTGAAGCTGGCATATACCCTGAAAACCAAATACAACTGGACTATACAGGAGAACATACTGATAAAAACCGTTTTAATGTGGGACACAAACTGGTTTTATTAAAACTTGCTCCACTCTGACTCAGAAACATCTACACACTGATTTTAATGTATTTCCCACACTAAGTTTGTGTTTTAATGCTCGGCGCCAGTAGGAAACTCCACATTTTCATACAAAACAACTGCCTGTGGTTCTGAAGAACAAACACGTCTGTGTATGTCAATGAAATTAAGGAGTAGGCAGTCTGCCCTATCTTGTGTCGGAATGCAGAAACACAGGACAGAACAACAGTGTAGAACAGACAGTAACGATGAAATACAGAGACACCGTAACACTTCAGTAGTGCTGATTTACTGTTCTGCTCAGGGAAAATCATTTACCAGCACAACGATTTACAAACACTTAACATCACAGAACAACAATTTAAATTGGCAACGATTAAAAAGGGGCTTCTCCTACTGAACAGTGTACATAAACAAACTGTTAACTAAAACATAATTATTCCTTTATCAGTTAAATAAATAATAAATGCTCACAATATGTCAATAACAAATGCAGTTTGTCCATTCAGCCCATGAACTTATGTTTCACGTTAATAATGTAATCACCCCTTACTTCGTTTGGAGAGGTGCAGTCACCCCATAACTGCCTTAGATGATTGCAAAACGCATTGCATTGAAAGCTTTCATTTCTATTTGGTCACATGTGGATGTTTTCATAAGTATTTGCTCTCACGTCAATGATAAAACCATTACAAACTTTAAAACCTTTAAAAAAATTTGCACGTTCTCCCTTTAATCCATCATTGGCATTACAAAAGAATTTACCAGTTTGCGTCTTGTGACGGGTATACAAGAGGTCACTGCTTATTTACAAATATGACAGGCGATTTTCAATATTTACGTTACGTTTAATAACAACAATGCAAATGTTTTGAACGGGGGGACGGAATCCTACGCAAGGAAGGTTGTGCAATTCTAAATCACATTACTGGAGGGCACGCTGTTATGCAGTCCATATGGAGCTCATGGTTATGGGGGTGGTGGGCAGATGTGTGAGGAATTTGGCTGGGACAGTTCTGCATGCTGAGGTGCGCTGTAGAGATGGTAGCTGGGCGTGTTTTAGTGACTCCCATCGCTGTTCAGGTCACTGCCAAAGCAACTGGACAGTCTCCGAGCTGCTGCTCACATTGTGTTTACCTGTTTGTCATTGGGAAGCCCATCTACGTTTCGTCCTGATATATATAATGGAATGGATAATATTGACCAGGCCACGATGACTTATTTAAAAAACGAGTCACATCTGCAGGAACTTTTCTTAAGCAGAGGTCATAAGATTCAAGGATCAATGGAGGTGGGGGAGGTGCGCTTGTCATTTATGTTTACAAAAAGAAGCAGGTAAATTCACTGATGGAAGGGTCCTAGTTGCTGATTACCAATGAAAAGTCCATCTGTCCAACCCCCTGGACTGCTCATACAAAACAGGTTTTAACGATGTGACTTTGTTTCAAAACCATGAAGGCAAATCTTTTTGTTGTCTGTCTTGGGTTCAGATGAATTGTGGATTTTCTGTAATTCAGGTAATTTTTTCACGCGACCAGACCGTTCACAAGTTCAGACGGACACCTTTCGAAAAGGCATTTGGCTAAGGTTAGGGTCCCAGTTTTCAATGAAGCTTCCCGGGAGGTGAAATCGGACCCTGGGCTGCTTTGTTTACTGTCCCGTGGCTCCAGCGTCTCGCTGAAACTGAACTTGCGTGAGTGACAGGAGAGGAAGAATGAGCTCGATCCTCAGATGAGGTAAAGAAAGGCAGCCGCGGTCCTGCACAAACCCTGCTTTTATTGCTAACGTGTCTGAACTGGAGAGAAAGGAATGTTCTGGATTGTGAACAGCCTGGTGTTGTTGGCTGTGCTAGCTTGAAGGTCTCCTCACTGCTTTGGACTGGGTGTACTTCAGTTCTTAACGTGTTAATAACTTTATTAACTTAATTATGTATTGCTTCTCAATGTTTTTAAGTCAACATTCAAATACAGTCTTGTGGGGAGAGAGCACTGTAGTGACGGTCTTACAGGTAAAGCGGAGACACTGCTGGAATGTTATTAATCCAGCACTGAGATTTAAAAACATCAACAGCCAGAGCGAGTGGATGTCTGGTCTCTCTCTAATCTGCAGGCAGCAGAAAGTCTAAAGGGGATTCCATTTTAAGAATTCCTTCATAATGTTTGGCCTCAGTGTGACTGTCATTATCTTGTTTTGGACAGAACCTGGAAATTCCTTGTGTCATGTGCAGAACAGTAGTTCTGCTAAAGAACTCCAGGACGTTGACAGGGCACCAGAAAAGACGATGAGGAAAACATGGACAAAACTTTCTGCTGGGCGATGCTCAAAAGTGTTAAAAGTTTATGAAAAGATTATTCTTTCTTCTGTATTTTACTTCTGGTGGAACATATGACTGTAAGGGGCAGAAGTAACAGTTCAGATCTTGAGGGTGGAAAATCATGCACCTGTTCTCTGATGTTGAACACTGAAACATTCGATGGGGGGGAGACCAGGGTGTTGGAATTACTTTCTAAAATATACCAGGTGATGGACACCGTACTAATAACATTACACACATTTAAGTGTACTTCAGTGTTTTTCCTACACAAGTTATTCTGATCTATATATAGCAGTTTGTAGATTGAGGTGTATGAAACTGTAGATGTTTTGGAATTGTACGTTAATGAAAATGTCCTGGTTCAGCACATGTGACACGTGATTGTAGCTTTCGAGCGCTCCCGTGTTGTTGCATCAGTTCTCAGTGTGTTAGAAGGAGCACAGTTCCGGATGGCTCAGTCGCCAAGGCAGCCGTGGAATCGTTAACCTATGTTTACAGTGGCCTCGTTGCATAATCGCTCATTTGGCTCGGAAGTGAACGGACCGGGTTCTGTTTGAGCTTAACCAGAAGCGCTCAGGGTTGGGAGGGGGGGCAGCATTTTTGTGTGCGTGAGCACACGTTTTTGAAGCAGAACAGCCCTCCGTCTCCAGCGGTGTAGATGGATGTAAATCTCTCTTCACTGCCCCCCCCCCTCCCCTCGCTTCTCAAAGTACGCCAGCCAGGGCCCGAGGAAGTGAAAACCTCAGGCCTGGAATGCACCAGAGCTGCGTCCTGTTGGATGCTAAGCCAGGCAGGAAGTGCAAGCTTCTTCAGTGGGCTTCTCAGGCTCTCTTGGGGTGGGTTCGGTAGGGTTGGGGGT